>LBNU01023026.1:59165-117655 GCA_014162995.1 Artemisia annua
ACGGGGAAAATGTCTTTTAAAACATCAAATTTGGTTCTAACAAAGCACTAATGTATTAGGACCCTTTTCTTTGTACTAAACTAAGACTTTTTCCATTATGTTTTTGTCCTATGAAAATGTGTGTTAGGACCCAATAAAAGCGTCCCAAAACAAAACAAATGGGTAAGCATATATTAGAACACCGAATAACATCCTATAATGTGGTCTATTAGGACGCCATTTTGGTCGCATAAACATTTTTATGGGACCAAACAATTAGTTTTAAAATGTTCGAGTTTATTAGGACGCCAATAAGTGTCCTAATTATCTATTACAACCCCTTCCTATGGGACACTTTTATTTTGGTCCTATTAGATTAAAGGTCCTATAAACTATTTTTATAGGACACTAACAGGTGTCCTATAATCCCCCTTTTCTTGTAGTTATACACCGACGAAGTTTTATTAATCAAACATGGTATGAGAGTGAGTCTGATCCTCAAACCTAGATGATTGTGTGAGTCAATTTCTCTAGGCCACCCGTCAAATCTACCGCCACCGTTGTTCTTTTCTTTCGAAAAAAATATGCAAATTTTTGGCCAAAAACCCTAAATCCGTACTTTTTTTTGCCACAATTTTCAAATAATTTGGAGTTAACTGACGCGGTTAGCATAATCCTCTTCTTTTTTAATTCTAAACAAAACATAACTTGAATCACCTCCGTCGGCCACCAAACACGCCACCACGCGCCGCTGGAAGCCAACTGCCGCCAAAGAAAAAAAAATTATGCTTTGCTTTTGTTTCGCTCCTTTTGCTCGTGCTGCTATAGTTAATTTCTGCTTGCTATCGGATGTCTTCATCAAAAATTTTGTTATTTGCCTTTGCTACTACTTTTATTTGCTTTTGTTGTTGCTTGAAGAATTGTTTCCACTTGTTGGATATTTTCATCAACAAATCATTGGTTTTGTTGCCATAATTTTTTTCTTCTCTTCTTAGGTTAGCTTTGTTTAGTGTTTATTTAGTTTTCTAATTTAATCTGAGTTTTCACGATTTTGTCGCTATGATTGTGGGGGAGTATTAGACGATAAATATAGTCAAAATCTGATTGTGGGTTTAGTTCCGTTAAGATTTCATACTCTTTATATACAGTTTGATTAATAATACAATATATCAACGAGGTTTTATCAATCTAACAAATAAAACAAGCAAAAATATGTACGGTGACTGATTAAACTGAAGACGACGATGTTTATTTTTTTTTTTGTTATGGCTCGATACAAATCATATTGTTAATAACCTTTATTTTCATTGATTTACCACATTATAATATACGTATAAAAACATAAAACACTTAAGAATCAAGCAATATGAGTTTGGACCACAAAACACAACTTGCACATTGACAAAACATAAACCACCACTAACAGCATCCAAACCGCTCATTTACCAACCACTTATCCAAAAATGTGCCAGTGTATATTACTAGTATGTGAATGGAAAGGTTAGATTCCACATAATACTGTAGCATTGCCTCTTGATGATTTCGAAGAAATTAAAATTTTGTATATAGCTATTTGAGATCATGGAAAATGTTGGTTGGTTGCTTTTTATTTTTCTTGACTTTTTAGGTATGTAAAACTCTGCACTTGTAAGGGGAATGCCGACAAATTTCCTAGGTATCAAATGTTACACGTCTTTCGCTTATTACTCACTTAAAAATAATCATGCAAATTTTTATTTTTGTTTATTACTGTATTCTTTTGTACGGAGTAACATTTAACCTAAGTACGAGTTGAGATTATTTCTAAGAGTACAACAACATCAACATACACAATTCTGCTAGGGCGGAGTATGAGGGAGGTGGAATGTAGAAAGATCCTAACCCTACCTCAGGGAAAACCTGAGGGTAAAGAGACTGCTTCCAAAAAAACCTCCGGCAAGAGCGTGCAGCGGGTGCCCAAAGGCAAGTGAACGAGAAAAGAAAGCAAAAACAAAGGAAAGCATGAAAGCATATAAACATACATAGCAATACAAACATATATATAAGCAAAAACGAAAAAAACAAGCATAAAAGCAAGAAAGCAAACAACTAGTTAACACTATTTTTATGATCATGCTACATTATCATCGCATATTATTTATTTAGTACGTGCAAGTTAACGCAAACTTAGCATATAAGATATATAACATACTTAATGAAGCATATTATACACGTTGTAATTTGGTTGATCGTCGACATCCACTCTTCCCGGTCCCTAGTTTGTGATGTTTGGTCTTGAAAACGCGCAATATCTCTTTGTTGATTGTTGGGTCGTTGCTAATCCTTGGACATCTATTGCTCGATGGTAGGGCCGTAAGGATTACCCAGCCAAAGAATCTAAGCAACTTTATCACTTGGGGTCGACTCGGTTAATTTCAGTTGTATGGCTAATGCTTTACATACTTTCTACTTATTATGTGTTTAAGGTTTTACCTAGGGTTTAGTGCCTAACTTAAGTTCCTAAGTATGCCTAATGACTAATCCTAAGACCTAAAGGGTTTATACTAAGTGTGGGTAACCTATGGGGAAGTTTTGGGAAGGTTTGACCTAGTTTTATAACCTAAATGACCTAAGTGGGTTTAGTGAGAGACTAGGGTTTATCCTATGGTTTTGTGCCTAAGTTAGTGTCCTAAAGGTATCTAATAACTATTCCTAAGTTCCTAAAGGCTTATACTAAGTGATAGTGACCTAAGGAGAAATTTTGGGTGGGTTTATAGCTAATTCTAGTTATCTATGACCTAATTATGGTTTAGGGCTTAGGGGGTTTATATCTAAGTTCTACGGGTTCTATTCTATAACCTAATAGTCCTAATATATCATAATATACCTAAAGATACTCTTACTTAAGCCTTGAACGCATTCTTACTAGTTTAACTAAGCATATAGGTTCAGATAAGCACATAATCCTACTTAAGTTTTAGTTTATGGTTTATTAGGGTTTTGTGTTATGTTTAGTGTTTTAGATTGGTGTGTTACTTATTATGGTGTTGTTATGAGTTTATGCTTGACATACCTGGGTTTTATAGGATGTGAGTGTTGAGTTATTTGGCTTGTGTAGATACGTGAGTATGTCTAGTGAGTCATGCAAGTAATTATGTATATAAAAAGCAAAAATTTACCTGTGAAATACCTACTATAGGTTTTTGTAATGGGAATGATAGTAATGGGTGTTTTTGGGTTGTTATAAGTTTCAAAGCGGTTTTTCCAATATATGAAACCATTAGCTTCAAATAGTGGTGTTCTTTGCATAGATTGCCCTTCTTTGTAATTTTTAAAATCCATGGATCGTTTCAAGTTTTACAACACAATATATTTTAAAAGCTTGAGTAACATAGCTCATGATGCCAATTGTGGAAAACTAGAAGGGGGGTTGAATAGTTTACCAGTTTTTAACTTGATTATTTTTTAAAAACTTTACGTGTAATCAAAGATCTAAACTAAAAGACAATATGTAATATGCAAGAATAAAGAAAGAAACGATCAAACCACAACACGATTGTTTATCGTGGTTCGGCTACAAGGACTCTTTTTCCTTGCCCTACTCCACGCCCCGAGTATCCAACTCAAGAGTTTCTTTCACTAGTCAACAAGCTCCTTTCACCGGCGGAGAAAACCTTACACGTCGCTTACACAAGATTACCGACACAAAGCTAGATGTCGAGTTCTTTTACAAGGGTACAACCACTCCCGTCACACTATGTATTTTAAGGCCTAAAATACTAACCGATCACTACTGAAAGTACACAATGAAATGATGTATAAACCTCACTAGTTTATACAAAGCTAAGTTAACAAGACTTGCAACGTTATGTTGAGACTTGTAACTTATGGTATGAACTTGTGATCTTCTTTGCTACAAAAGATCTCACACAAATGAAATGTTAATGAGTTAGATGAATGTAATGAGAATGTATGTGTAAATTATAATGAGAAGTGATAAAGGATTTCTTGAGAGTGGCTTGCTATTTATAGCCAACCAAGCCAGCAGGCTCGCGGATCCGGCGGAACCAAAACAAGGGTTCCGCCCTTGTATCCCCAGGGATCCGCCAGGTCTGACAGGCAAATGTTCAAGAAATCTTTCTATATCTAGTATTGTCAAATCAAGATCCTTCAAGTCAACACAAGATATGTTGAGTAAGAATCTTTCTAAATATGCATGAGATCTTTCCAAAAGTCAACTTGGAGATTTTAGAAACCTTCCCAAGAATACACATGATGTATGCCAGGATGTCATGTAACATTTTCTATTTTTAGAAATATGAAAATGTTATGTTTTATATGAAATGTAAATGTAGCAAATATTTATATGAAATAAAGTCTAGTTATGCAAGACTTAAACTATAATCGTGCTTTGCTAAAAATTAAAGCTTATACTTTGGCATTAACAAAACTTAGCAAAGATCGTAAAATATAAATAACGTTTTTTAGGCGATATTTGCATTAACATATTCATTTTAATGAAATACTTTTTTCACCTCTCTCTATACTTTCTCTCTCTAGAAATATGTATTATTTCGATCAACCTCGACCTCCCGAAGGTGTTTCTTGTTGCTTACATATTTTAATCCTAGAAACATGTTTAGCTAAATTCTTTTTAGTCTTCGTCTCATACGACATATAGATATAATATTGTATACGCTGTATGGTCTTGTGTCCAGGTCTTAAGTGTATATGCCATATAACATTGTCGGGTCTATGGTATCAAAGTTATGAATGCAATACTTTAATTCTTTTTGCTTTTGCCCATTCTTTTCCGTGTATTTCACTTTATTGCTCCAGTTTAGTATTAAAACATGAAATCATCGTAAATCAGTACCAAAATCTATAAAAACTAAATAAATACGAGTAATAAATACGGGATATTGATACTAAAAACATGTTCTTATTTGATGATATCTGGTATGCAGGTGAGAATAATTGGGTTGTTTGTTGAATAATTTGGTAAGGGATATTTCATTTTGGATCACGGTTGAGGGAAGAAGATTAAGTATGTAGGCTGCCATCTGATGTGCCTCGATCCAAAATATAGGGTGGAGGTGGGCTTGAAAAAGTAATGTACGAATCATATTATTAATAGTACGAATCATAAGTTCTATTTTTCTATTTTGTTGGGAAGTTGAGATGAGAAAATCTCATTTGAATTCCATGTGTGTGATCTTTGCGATGGCAGCGAAAAATAGGCGGCTGTATGTTAGATACTAGTAATCTGAATAATATTAGACGATATGGCCCTAGCCGGATTGTGGGTTTGGGTTCATTAGGGTTTCATGCTATATTTACTTTATATATAGTTTGACTAATAATACAATATACCGACGAAGTTTTATTAATCAAACATGGTACGAGAGTGAGTCTGATCCTCAAACCTAGATGGTTGTGTGAGTCAATTCCTCTAGGCCACCCGTCAAATCCTACCGCCACCGTTGTTCTTTTCTTTCGAAAAAATATGCAAATTTTTGGCAAAAACCCTAACTGCGTACTTTTTTTTGCCACAATTTTCAAATAATTTGGAGTTAACTGACGTGGTTAGCATAATTCTCTTCGTTTTTCAATTCTAAACAAAACAAAACTTGAATCACCTCCGCCGGCCGCCAAACACGCCACCACGCGCCGCTGGAAGCCAACTGCCGCCAAAGAAAAAAAAATTAAAAAAAATTTACGCTTTTCTTTTGTTCCGTTCCTTTTGCTCTTGTTGCTATAGTCAATCTCTGCTTGCTATCGGATGTCTTCTTCAAAAATTTTGTTATTTGCCTTTGCTACTACTTTTATTTGCTTTCGTTGTTGCTTGAAGAATTGTTTCCACTTGTTGTTGGATATTTTCATCAACAAATTTGTTGCCATAATTTTTTTTTCTCTTCTTAGTTTAGCTTTGTTTAGTGTTTGTTTAGTTTTCTAATTTAATCTGAGTTTTCACGATTTTGTCGCTCTGATTGCGGGGGAGTATTAGACGATAAATATAGTCAAAATCTGATTGTGGGTTTAAGTCCGTTAAGATTTCATGCTATATGTAATTTATATATAGTTTGATTAATAATACAATATATCAACGAGGTTTTATCAATCTAACAAATAAAACAAACAAAAATATGTACGGTGACTGATTAAACTGAAGACGACGATGTTTATTTTTTTTGTTATGGCTCGATACAAATCATATTGTTAATAACCTTTATTTTCATTGATTTACCATATTATAATATATAAAAACATAAAACACTTAAGAATCAAGCAATATGAGTTTGTTTGGACCACAAAACACAACTTGCACATTGGCAAAACATAAACCACCACTAACAGCATCCAAACCGCTCATTTACCAACCACTTATCCAAAAATGTGCCAGTGTATATTACTAGTATATATGTGAATGGAAAGGTTAGATTCCACATAATACTGTAGCATTGCCTCTTGATGATTTCGAAGAAATTAAAATTTTGTATATAGCTATTTGAGATCATGGAAAATGTTGGTTGGTTGCTTTTTATTTTTCTTGACTTTTTAGGTATGTAAAACTCTGCACTTGTAAGGGGAATGCCGACAAATTTCCTAGGTATCAAATGTTACACGTCTTTCGCTTATTACTCACTTAAAAATAATCATGCAAATTTTTATTTTTGTTTATTACTGTATTCTTTTGTAACATTTAACCTAAGTATGAGTTGAGATTATTTCTAAGAGTACAACAACAACAACAACAACAACATATACAATTCTGCTGGGGCGAGGTATGGGGGAGGTGGAATGTAGACAGATCCTAACCCTACCTCAGGGAAAACCTGAGGGTAAAGAGACTGCTTCCAAGAAGACCTCCGGCAAGAGCGTGCAGCGGGTGCCCAAAGGCAAGTGAACGAGAAAAGAAAGCAAAACAAAGGAAAGCATGCAAGCATATAAACATACATAGCAATACAAACATATAAGCAAAAACGAAAAAAACAAGCATAAAAGCAAGAAAGCAAACAACTAGCTAGTTAACACTATTTTTATGATCATGCTACATTATCATCACATATTATTTATTTAGTATGTGCAAGTTAACGCAAACTTAGCATATAAGATATGTAACATACTTAATGAAGCATATTATACACATTGTAATTTGGTTGATCGTCGACATCCACTCTTCCCGGTCCCCAGTTTGTGATGTTTGGTCTTGAAAACGCGCAATATCTCTTTGTTGATTGTTGGGTCGTTGCTAATCCTTGGACATCTATTGCTCGATGGTAGGGCCGCAAGGATTACCCAGCCAAAGAATCTAAGCAACTGTATCACTTGGGGTTGACTCGGTTAATTTTAGTTGTATGGCTAATGCTTGGTTTGACGTTGTTTCTCAACAACCACTCGGTTAATATGCAGATTCTGTATCAAATCATTCTTTGATTTTAAGCCTTTCTTTGATTCTAAGCCTCCTTGAAAAAATACCTTGGCCCCGATGAGATTATAACATTTTCCCACTCCGGATACTTCTTAGAAGTAAAAAGTTCCTGTCCCAAAGGGATTGGATTGTCAATATACGTTCTTCCAAATTTATAAAAAATAACATATTATTCACTACACAATACAATCAATAATCTATGTATAACTTGCTATTAGTTAGTGTTTATGTTGGCTCTTGTTACATTAGCGAAAACACACGAAAGGGAAGAAAATCATTAAGCTACAACATTAGGAGAATAATGTTACGTTGGCTCGACAATTAGGTTACACAATGAGCATTTACTAGAAAATACGCACGGTTTTATGGCTCCTGAACAATAATATGGTTAGGCTTAAGGCAGCTTCAAGAAGTGACATTTGAGACAACTTTACCGTGAATAATGTTAGGAGCATAGATAAGATTATCTAATACGGAGTATGATCCAAAGAAATTAATTAACTAGATATGAAAACATGGGACCCTTTTCAATGGAAGTATGTGAACTAGAATCAGATGCCTGATAACCGCACATCATCGTCAAATCATGGTCCCTCATCTTCTTGTTTCCGCGTCTCTATCTACACATTTACTTTTTTATTAGGCCATACAAACAAGTGCATTTCATATTTTCTACACTATCATTATGCCCCCATTATTCTCATTCTTATCTACTATTGTGTGTATTCGAAGACCATGCACCATAATTATTAAGCAGATACAATATTTGGGGGTCGCTAAGTCACTCTTAAAAATGGTTTTTAGATATTGTTCTTACGACATAGTGTGTCAGCCAACGTTGTTGATTAGCAATGTCCGGTAGGACAGAATCATCGAGCTATCTGTAGTATGAAATGCTAAGAGTCGGATATGATTAGATATGATGATAGATTGAAGATCATTAACCTAACAGATTAAAGTTGTGATACATATGCTAGGAGTGGGTAGGGTAGGGTATTGGTGCATGTATTTAGAAACGACATCAATGGTGTAGCCTTTTCTAGCGTGGCATTTGTGGACACCATCCAACTTATCTTTTTCTACGAATGAATTCACATACACGTCTCCCTCAAATTGAGAAATTAATCCAACCGATACTTAGAGAATACAACAATTTCTTTTTTGGACTTACATTTTTACATATTTGTGTTTTATTTTCTTTGATGATCTGAACTTGAATTTGATTATGTTTGGTAGGCTTGATTGATTATAAGATATAGACTTCTGAAGAATAAAAATTTTAACAAGGTAGCACGAATTTTATGTTTGTGATTGTGAGT
Source organism: Artemisia annua (assembly GCA_014162995.1). NCBI lineage: Eukaryota > Viridiplantae > Streptophyta > Magnoliopsida > Asterales > Asteraceae > Artemisia > Artemisia annua. The sequence continues at coordinate 67,875 of LBNU01023026.1, forward strand.
GTATAATTATCTGGTTAATCACTTTGGGTACAAATAAAGTTAAAGCTCCATGCCAATTGCCAAGTGCCAACAATAATTTAGAAATAATGAATAAACAAATACGTCGCATGTATTATGCTAATACAAAATGTTGTACATATAATAACAATGACTTCAAAGATTCCATTAGATGTCAATTGGAGTATCTTTACTAGAATCGTCATAATATGGGCTCAAATCAACATCATATCGTTTATGTACGACATGATTAAACAAAAATTCAACTCTCTACTTAAAATTCAACACGTAAATTCAATCTTATTAAGATTGTTTATCCTATCACTACAATATCACACTATCTATATATTATAGTAATTGATAACTTAAAGATTATCAATTCGACAACTGATCATGTTCTTATGTCTAGTAACTATTAAAAACTTTCACATGATAAGATAGAAGATAGCTAAACTTTCACTTCCAAAAAAAGTGATTCCCCTACTTTCATAATTGAGCTTAATGAGCAAGAAGTTGCCGCATTCATTTTTTAAAATGGAACATGCATGTCTAATGTGTTTGTGATAATTACCCGATACCTATCTCTACTACATTAATGCGAAACTACTTTTGCTTAAAACTTAAAACTTAAAAATAAGTAATATTCGATCTCCAAAATACTTTTTTAAAACTTAAATTTTAATATTTTATTTACCTTCTAACGTAAAAATTCAAACAGTGTTACAGTAATAAAATAGTTGACTTAACAATGTTCTCACCGAAAATTTAAAAGTATGCATGACAACTCTTTTTCTAATGTGGTTTAATGATAAAAATGAGATTTTTTTCTCCTTTATTTTTTTATTTTTTTCTCCTTTTTTTTATTTATTTATTTTTTAAAATCTCAATTAATAATTTCCAAAAGTCCATCCACAAACTTTACTATACACATATTTCAAAATTGATGTAATATTTCATTTTCAATATTACTAAATGTTTTTATACGTTCTTTGCTATATTTTAAGAATGGTACATTGAGTTGAATTATAGCATATTACAAGTTACAACCTTTTTAAACTATATTTTGATTACTTTATGTTTTATGTATAAACGTTACATGAAACGATTAACCACAAAACACAACTATAACTGTTTGCCGCTTATAAAATCCCGTTGCTATATACGGATACTCGCCTAGTTGTTAAAAAGACCTAGTTGATTCTAAGTTTCTAACTCAAATAGCCAAATATAGATGACGTGTGAGTGTGACAATAATCTACAATTTTTTTTCCCGATTAAGCTATTTATTATATCATCCACGAACATCTAAATAAATAAATAACGCCATGAAAAAATAATGAATTAATTCCACTAGAATTTATTGCGTTCAATTCTTTAAAAAAAATAATAATAATAAATAAAAAGATATTTGCTTTACCTTACCTTTATACCAAGTAAGATAAGTTATTTTCTCACCTTCTCATATCATATATCTTACTTATTTTTCCATTTGTCTTGATTTTTGATGAAAGTTAACATCTGACTGAGTTTTCCTTAAGAATGAATGATACATGTCTGTTACTGTAATTACGAGGGTCCGCTTGGTTTAAAGTGGGAAAAGAGAAAGGGAAAGGTAAAGGAAAAAAAAATGCAAATGAATGAGTGAGGTGGGTAATCAATATCTTACTCCCTAATTAACTCTATAATGGTTGATTACCCACGGGGTAATCAATACCTTGGCACTCCCTAACCAAGCACCATATATTGAGTGATGTGAGCCCTTTTAAATATCTTACTCATTCCTCACCCCCCTTAACCCCCCCACCAAGCACCCCCTGATATTCTAATTTGTTTTAATGATGAGAACATGTAACTTGTAATATATAATATAAAATGCATAAATTACTTTTAATCATAAATCGTTTCAACATATATTTCTCAACAACAACTCTTGACGTCTCGAGTCTTCTAGCAAACTATTGATAATGTTTAAAATATATTTTGGAGTCATTATGATTAAAACATCTTTTGAAGGCTTCAATATAGGTTTGTATATGTTTGTTATATTACACGAGGCATTCAGATCCCGTGCTACGCACGGACTATCGCATATTCTTTATGTGTATTGTCGAGTGTATGCTTAATTATTGTTTAGTATGTTGTATGCAGCGTTTTCAGTTTCTTGTATAAAAATTAAAAAATGTTTGATGTTGTTTTGGTTTTGTGGTGTTCTATTTTATAAATGGGCTTTTAGTTATTAAGTTGTGATAGCTTTGTATAAATGAGGGATTTATATTGCAAGTTTTAAGCATTTTTTTGAAGTTTAGAATGTTAATGGTAATGCATTGTACATAGAGGGGTTGTTTTATATCCAATGTATAAAAAAAGGATTTATGTTGCAATGTTGTACATCTTCCTAAATATTGCCTTCCCCATTTCTGCATGGGAGAAGATGCAAAGGCTGCATTAACACCCAAATTAAATGGTCTAATGCCTCTTGAGTTTATTTCTGTTGTTATTTTTGCAAATCGTAATTCACAATGCTTAATTATAGCCTTTTTTGGAAATTTATGATGTTAATGGTAATGCATTGTACATAGAGGGGTTGTTTGGCTTCATCTCATTTTACTGTACAACTAATTTCATTGAAAATTAAAATTGAAGTCTAACTAATATTAATAAATTTTATCAATAAACTCAATTCTAAATAGCTAACCAAATAAATATTAATTAACACACTATTAATAATTCCTAAAATCTTTGGACTCCACTATATGTCATAAACTTTATTTTTTTTAATGTAGTATTATAATTTACAAATTGGTTCGAGCAAAAATTATGTACTTTATCATTTAACCATTTAAATGTTACTTACAAATATGTACATACTAAATGTGATTTTGGTCGGTTTATATAGGCATGAATTAGGTTAAATCATTAATTATTCTTGCAGCCTTTTCAACTTCATCTCAGTCCATAACCGTCTTTTAATTCTTTACTAAATACGTGATCAATTTCGGCAACCCTTACACTTCCATCTCGATGTTGTATATACTTCACATTAAATTACAGGACTCCATCTTGAGTATCTTTATTACTCCACATTAAATTAAGGGACTCAATTGAAAATTAACATTGAAGTGTAACTAATATTAATAAATTTTATTAATAAACTCAATTCTAAATAGCTAACCAAATGAATATTAATTAAAACACTATTAATAATTCCTAAAACCTTTGGACTCCGCTATTATGTAGTAATTTTTTTTTTATTTATTATTATAATTTACAAATGGGTTCGAGCAAATAATAAAATTTATTAAGGGACTCAATTGAAAATTAACATTGAAGTGTAACTAATATTAATAAATTTTATTAATAAACTCAATTCTAAATAGCTAACCAAATGAATATATTAATTAAAACACTATTAATAATTCCTAAAACCTTTGGACTCCGCTATTATGTAGCAAAATTTTTTTTTTATTTATTATTATAATTTACAAATGGGTTCGAGCAAAAATTATGTACTTTATCATTTAATCATTTAAATGTTGCTTACAAACATGTACATACTAAATGTGATTTTGGCTGGTTTATATAGGCAAGAATTATGTTAAATCATTAATTATTCTTGCCACCTTTTCAACTTATCTCAATCCATAACAATCTTTTAATTCTATACTAAATACGTGATCAATTTCGGCAACCCTTACACTTCCATCTAGATGTTGTATATACTTCACATTAAATTATGGGACTCCATCTTGAGTATCTTTATTACTCCACATTAAATTAAAGGACTTAATTGAAAATTAACATTGAAGTCTAAATAATATTAATAAACTCAATTCTAAATGTCTAACCAAATGAATATTAATAACATACTATTAATAATTCCTAAAACCTTTGGACTCCACTATTATGTCTTAAACTTTATTATTATTTTTATTATTATTATAATTTACAAATGGTTTCGAGCAAAAATTATGTACTTTATCATTTAACCATTTAAATGTTGCTTACAAACATGTACATACTAAATGTGATTTTGGCCGGTTTATATAGGCATGGATTAGGATAAATCATCAATTATTCTTGCAACCTTTTCAACTTTTTCTCAATCCATAACCGAATTTTAATTTTATACTAAATACCATAATCAATTCCGGCAACCCTTGCACTTTCATCTCCTCCATTAAGCAAACATGAATGTAACGACATGACTCTTTGCATGCTCGCAATCACTCAAGTCGAACAATTAAGGCTCCAATTTCACATGAAACTCTATTTGCTGCATTTAATTCCGAGCATTAGGTTGTTGTACTCTATTCAATCTTGACGCCTCCACATTAAATATTTAGGACCCAATCTTATAGTATTATAGATAAAGTTTGTGTAATCATGTATATATAATATTGCTACATGAACTATATAAAAATCGTTACAAACCTTTTTGGTTTCATCTCATTTTACTGTACAACTAATTTCATTGAAAATTAACGTTGAATTCTAACTAATATTAATAAATTTTATCAATAAACTCAATTCTAAATAGCTAACCAAATGAATATTAATTAACACACTATTAATAATTCCTAAAATCTTTGGACTTCACTATTATGTCTTAAACTTTTTTTTTTTAATTTATTATTATAATTTACAAATGGGTTCGAGCAAAATTATGTACTTTATCATTTAACCATTTAAATGTTGCTTTACATACATGCTCGTGCACATTTTCTTGAATCATTTCGCATATGTGAGCTACATCAATAGAAATCGCACATAAATTACTTGTATATTAAAATGCATTAGCATAATACATATATCTATATATATGCTTACCTATAACAATCACCTAAATATGTAAGAAACAAATAAAATAGTTGGTATCCCAATCTTTGGTTCCATTTATCTGAGCATGCATGATCTTGTGTGATTTTCATGGTACCTGCGTATGATAACAAAATTAAGAAAAAAAGAAGACCAAGTTAATTACAATGATCTAAAAGATGTGTGAATGATCTCCAAAATGTTGCAAAATTGAATTTACATACCGCTACCAACAATCAAAGATCTAAAAGATGTGTGATTCATAGTCTTAAAAATGGTTTTTAGATATCGTTCTTACGACATAGTGTGTCAGCCAACGTTGTTGATTAGCAATGTCCGGTAAGACAGAATCATCGAGCTATCTGTAGTATGAAATGCTAAGATGAGTCGGATATGATTAGGTATGATGATAGATTGAAGATCATTAACCAAACAGATTAAAGTTGTGATACATATGCTAGGAGTGGGTAGGGTAGGGTATTGGTGCATGTATTTAGAAACGACATCAATGGTGTAGCCTTTTCTAGCGTGGCATTTGTGGACACCATCCAACTTATCTTTTTCTACGAATGAATTCACATACACGTCTCCCTCAAATTGAGAAATTAATCCAACCGATACTTAGAGAATACAACAATTTCTTTTGTGGACTTACATTTTTACATATTTGTGTTTTATTTTCTTTGATGATCTGAACTTGAATTTGATTATGTCTGGTTAAGTTGTTCATTTATATATGATATTGGCTTGATTGATTATAAGATATAGATTTCTGAAGAATAAAAATTTTAACAAGCTAGCACGAATTAATTTTATGTTTGTGATTGTGAGTGTATAATTATCTGGTTAATTACTTTCGGTACAAATAAAGTTAAAGCTCCATGCCAATTGCCAAGTGCCAACAATAATTTAGAAATAATGAATAAACAAATACGTCGCATATATTCTGCTAATACAAAATGTTGTACATAATAACAATGACTTCAAAGATTCCATTAGATGTCAATTGGAGTATCTTTACTAGAATCGTCATAATATGGGCTCAAATCAACATCATATCGTTTATGTACGACATAATTAAACAAAAATTCAACTATCTACTTAAATTTCAACACGTAAATTCAATCTTATTAAGATTGTTTATCCTATCACTACAATATCACACTATCTATATATTAGTTGATAACTTAAAGATTATCAATTCGACAACTGATCATGTTCTTATGTCTAGTAAGTAACTATTAAAAACTTTCACATGATAAGATAGAAGATAGCTAAACTTTCACTTCCAAAATAAGTGATTCCCCTACTTTCATAATTGAGCTTAATGTGCAAGAAGTTGCGCATTCATTTTTTAAAATGGAACATGCATGTGTAATGTGTTTGTGATAATTACCCGATACCTATCTCTACTACATTAATGCGAAACTACTTTTGCTTAAAACTTAAAACTTAAAACTTAAAAATAAGTAATATTCAATCTCCAAAATAATTTTTTAAAACTTCAATTTTAATATTTTATTTACCTTCTAACGTAAAAATCAATCAATGTTACAGTAATAAAATAGTCGACTTAACAATGCTCTCACCGAAACTTTAAAGTATGCATGACAACTCTTTTTCTATTGTGGTTTAATGATAAAAATGAGATTTTTTTTTTTGGTTAATCTCAATTAATAATTTCTAAAAGTCCATCCACAAACTTTACTATACACATATTTCAAAATTGATGTAATATTTCATTTTCAATATTACTAAATGTTTTTAACTTTTTATACGTTCTTTGCTATATTTTAAGAATGGTACAATGAGTTGAATTATAGCATATTACAAGTTACAACCTTTTTAAACTATATTTTGATTACTTTATGTTTTATGTATAAACGTTACATGTATAAACGTTACATGAAACGATTAACCACAAAACACAATTATAACTGTTTGCCGCTTATAAAATCACGGTCCTATATACGGATATTCGCCTAGTTGTTAAAAAGACCTAGTTGATTCTAAGTTTCTAACTCAAATAGCCAAATATAGATGATGTGTGAGTGTGACAATAATCTACAAATTTTTTTTTTCCGATTAAGCTATTTATTATATCATCTACGAACATCTAAATAAATAAACAATGGCATGAAAAAATAGTGAATTAATTCCACTAGAATTTATTGCGTTCAATTCTTTAAAATAATAATAATAATAATAATAATAATAATAATAATAATAATAATAATAATAATAATAATAATAATAATAATAATAATAATAATAATAATAATAATAATAATAATAATAAAAGATTACATCATTTCGGAGTGTTTTTGCAAATCCCTTCTTATTGAAAAAAAATTAGGCCAATAGGAGAGCTCGATTTTGCCACGTAGGCGAAATCAAGCAATATGATTGGTGAATAGAAAGTCAAAATTAAATTGATTTTGGTAAAACTTAATAAATTTGGTGGAGAAATTTGGTTAAGAAAAAAAATGCATAAAAATTATAGGTGTCAAATTTATGAAACAAAAACTTAAAAAAAGAGGAAGTAATTAATAAAACATTGGTGGTTGAATTTTAATAAATTATATAGAGCTAAGTGTAAAATTACAAGTTTCCATATTTTTTAATAACTTTAGAAAAAAAATAAATAAACCCTTACACTTTAAAATATTAACTTTGTTTAAAATTACATGAGTATTATTATTAGTTTTTAGACTTTCATCCAACAAAATTACTAAATTTGGTAAATATGCGAATTATTTTTAACACATGTTAAATATTTTTTTAAAATAATGTTAGTTTTAGACTTTTCTAGAATATTTTTTTAAATGAGGACTCATGTTATTCTATTTAAAAGTTTAATTTATACGTATACGGGTTTGAATATTAAATAAGGCTAAATTATTAGTAACGGAAATATAAATATCAAATGGTAAGCACGTGTTAGTGTGATATAAAAATAAATATACGCGATTCTACTTATAACGACTCATAAAATTTTTATTTGACATTTACGTATGGATATCCATAAAAACATTTTAAAAACTTTATGAAGCATATTTTAACTTTATCAACGCTCATTATGTGCTACTAAACTCGCACATTTTGTATAACATGATATCAATAGTTAAAGTTAAACTACAACTCAACCTCAACCTCAACATATCTGTCAGTTAAAAACGTTATACAAAGCTAATTATTTAAAAAAAATGCAAACAAACACATGGGTTAAATAGTCATTGTTTAATTTAGAAGGCGTTCTCCTTAAATTAAAAAAAAATGTACGCATCACAATCCTTATTTGATAACAATCACCTCCTAAATAAAATAAAATAAAACAAAATAAAATAAAATAAAAACGTAATAGTTGGCTGTTGTTAAGAAATTAAAAGTATGTAAATAAGAATTATCAGGTTATTACGTTACTATAATGCGATAATGTTATTGAGTTGGTAATCACAGATGTGAGATACAACCATTCTTCTGTACTTATGATTTATGTGTTAACCACTTTTTGCTTCTGAATAGAATCCGAAAGATAACTCAACAAAACTAAAATATGGGTGTCAACCAACGGTCTAAAATATGGGTGTCTTTTACCTTGATGATTTAGGCCAATTATGAAGAAAGTTGCACTAAAGTGAAAAGGTCGGTAAGGATTCAAACAATCCTAAAAGACTTGCGAATGTACTCTTTGTCATTTTTTCAATGCATCTATAATCTACTTACACAAGTAATAATAATTTCCTTATATAGTTCGGTCTCAGAGAAAATCTATTCTTATACATTATACATAAATGTATTCTACCATTAAGATATCTAAATATGCTACATATTTAACGAAAATATAGGTAAAAAAAATACCGCAATTACAAACACATCGTAAATTGATAGTACGGGTTTGCAAAATTAAAAGCATATATCACTAACATCTTATGCAAGTCAAGTATCATCATGTAATTTTGCTTGAATAATAAAATATTATTTTTAATCCAAAAGCATTCTTCTAAAATAATAGGTAGATTATAACATATATACATGTGGTTTTTATTTAGTCCACAAAGTAAATCATTTGAAACATAGTGATTCATTTTTTAATCGATAATAATACATAATTAAAAAATATTTAAAAACCCTGTGCGTGCACAGGTATTATAACTAGTAAAAAGATATTTGCTTTACCTTTACCTTTATACCAAGTAAGATAAGTTATTTTCTCACCTTCTGATATCATATCTTAGACTTATTTTTCCATTTGTCTTGATTTTTGATAAAAGTTAACATTTGACTGAGTTTTCCTTAAGAATGAATCAACATTAGATACATGTCTGTTACTGCAATTATGAGATTCTACTTTGTTTTAATGATGAGAACATATAACTTGTAATATATAATATAAAATGCATAAATTACTTTTAATCATAAATCGTTTCAACATATATTTCTCAACAACTCTTGACGTCTCGAGTCTTCTTGCGAACTATTGATAATGTTTAAAATATATTTTGGAGTCATTATGATCAAAACATCTACTGAAGGCTTCAATATAGGTTTGTATATGTTTGTTATGTTACATTATGATCAAAACATCTACAAACTATTGATAATGTTTAAAATATATTTTGGAGTCATTAAGTATTTACAATCACAATCATTATCTTCAAACCTCATTTTACATTTCATATAACGTATGGACACGATTTTACAGACCAAGCTAATGATTAAAGTTGTATTTATTTTAAATACATTGCATCGAAACACTTTCATCAGCTACTAAAATCTCTTGCATCACTTTATAAAACCTTATATATTTTTATAAACTTTCTCAAAAGTTTTATTTATTTTTCATTAAACATATTAACTTTCAATCAAACAAAATGTTTTAATATCATATTTACCAACTAGGTAGATTCCCCTTTGGGGATTAATTCATATGTATCTTGCATGAAAATATGAATTAGCCATTTTGGCAATAATTCAAAACCAAAGAGAAAGGCATCAAAAGTGTTTTTGCATGAAAATCACCATTAGCCATTTTAATTTTTTGAGTGCTTAGCAATTAATGTAAGCATCTTATCTCTATAGCTCGACCATTTTCCCATTGTTGGGAATAATGCTAACAGTTACCACTGTTAAGCTTGTGGAAGACACTGCTGAGGAATGCACTAGCAGTGGAAACTCATTACCGCTGCTAGTACATATTATTACCACTGCTGATATGATAACTGTTATGTATTCGTGTATAAATAAGTATAGAATAGATCTTGTGTATATTCTATTTAGTTAGCTTTATACTTATCTTGTAAAGGACTCCTTGTGCTATAAAAGGAGGTCCTAGGTTAAAGTTCTATACGTATCTTTGTGGAAGCTTCAAGGTGTAAACCCTAGTGATATTCAGATCACTCGTATTCAATATATTGAAGCTGCAAGTTTGGTTAAACCTTTGTGTTACTTATATACAACTGTTCTCACTCACAATACAAGTCATAACTAATCTTCTAAGTACTACTAAGTAAATTCCGCGTGCTTGTTAGTATCATTCAAAGTATCACTCTAACACAAGGCGTGTGTTTAGATCCATCAAGTGGTATCAGAGCCAGTTTCTGATACTTTGATTTAGAAGATCCAAAGAAACAGCTTAATCACCTCACCAAAATCAATGGAGATGGAAAACAACCTGTCCAACACTGCTGCAAGGCTTCCAAAGCTCAAACTCAATGAGTTTGAGATGTGGAGGATAATGATAGAGCAATACTTCCTCATTCAAGACTATGCTCTTTGGGAGATCATCATGTTTGGTGATTCTTTCAAGCCAAGTACTTCTACTGAGAAAGTTAATGGCAAAGATGTAGTGACAGTGAATGCTGTTCCTACTACTAGTGATGAAAGAACTCAGAAGAAGAATGATCTCAAGGCAAGAAGCTTGCTTCTAATGACTCTTCCTAAGGATCAAATCATTGATTTTAGCAAGTATAAAACTGCAAAGGAATTGTTTGAAGAAATCTGCTTAGTGTTTGGTGGTAATGATGCTACCAAGAAAACACAAAAGACATTGCTAAAGCAGAGTTATGAAAATTTATCTGCCTCAGGCAATGAATCTCTTGACAGCATCTTTACTAGACTGCAGAAGGTTGTGACACAGTTGACTGTGTTTGGCATTGAGGTAGACAAGGAAGACCTCAATTAAAAGTTCCTAAGGAGTTTGCCTTCTGAGTATCATACCAATGTCACTGTCTGGGAAAACAAACCAGAGATTGAAACTATGAAACTTAATGATCTTTACAATAATTTTAAACTCATTGAACAAAGATTAAAGAAGGCTGGGAAGCTTGGTACAAGTTCTGGGAGCTTGGCATTGTTATCATCCTCTGTTGATGATAGTTCTGATGATGATAGTGATGAAAATGTTGCCACTACTAGTTCTACTGTTTCCACTAGCAATGCAAGTGTTGCCAATGCAAGTTCCAAGAAGAAGGTTGCTGGTCTTGGAGATCCCACTTTTTATGCTTTCATCTCAACTCAAGTTAGTGGCTCTATTCTAACTCATAAAGACTTAGAGCAAGTTGATGATGATGACTTGGAAGAGATGGATATAAAGTGGCAGATTGCACTTCTTAGCATGAGGGCTNAGCAATGCAAGTGTTGCCAATGCAAGTTCCAAGAAGAAGGTTGCTGGTCTTGGAGATCCCACTTTTTATGCTTTCATCTCAACTCAAGTTAGTGGCTCTATTCTAACTCATAAAGACTTAGAGCAAGTTGATGATGATGACTTGGAAGAGATGGATATAAAGTGGCAGATTGCACTTCTTAGCATGAGGGCTAAGAAATTTTATAAAAAGACTGGAAAACCAATTACCATCAATGGTAATGAAACTGCAGGATTTGATAAGAAGAAAGTGGAATGTTTCAATTGTCACAAGTTGGGGCATTTTGCTAGAGAGTGCAGAAGACCTAGTAAGCAGGATAACAGGTCTACTTGGTACAAGCAAAAGAAGGAACCAACTGTTGAAGAACCAAAGGCTATGCTGGCAATTGATGGTGTAAGCTATGATTGGAGTTTCATGGCTGATGAAGAAGAAGAATCTAAGGATGCTGCCTTAGTTGCTACAGAACTTGCTCTCATGGCTTTCTCTGACTCTGAGGTACAAATTAATGAATGTTGCTCTAAATCTTGAAAAGCTTCTAGAGAGTGTGAAAGGCTTAGTAAACTTTTAGAGAGTCAAAGCACAGAGTTGTTAGCTTCTAACTATAATTTGGCTAATCATAAAAGAGGCATAGGTGTATTAGAAAAGCAATTAGAACATTATAGAGAAAATGAGTCTAAATATAATGATGATATTGCAGTTTTAAAAAGAGATTTAGACTATAAGATTGCTGTTAATGAGGCCCTTAGAGATGAGCTTGAGAAACTTAAGAAAATTAATGAAAATGTCAATATAACTGTTGACACACTAGCTCATTAGTCTAAATCAATTGATAAAATTTGGGAAGCTCAAGTAGTTAATAAGGCTAAGTCAGGTGTAGGATACAACACAGTCTTTCCACCACTAAGAGGTGTTCCATCACCTCCAGGCATTGACCTAGCACATACAGGGTTAGAAGAATTTCAGGAACCCATTCTTGAATATGGCCCTCCCAACTTTGTGAAAAGTGAGGAACAGGTTAAGCATGAATCTGATGCTTTTGAAAATGCAAGTGATTCATCTTTATTAAATGAAAGTGTTAAGAAAGATGCAGAAACTTCTGTCCCAAAAGTTGTTAATGCCAATACAGAGGAACCTAGGAAACAAGCTAATCAACCTAGACCAACTGTAAGGTAAGCAGAGATGTATAAAAATAAGTCACCAGCTCCCAGAGACCGACCCAGGAATTTTGGATGGGTGTTGCACAAATTTTCTAAGACAAGTTTTGCATAAAATTTTTGGATCATAAGTACTAAAATTTGAAACAGAAAGAAGATTTGGCATAAACTGAAGTAGCACTAAATATTATCGGGGGTTGCACGTACTAAAAAAATGACACTTTTCAAAAAATTTACACTTCGTGACACAAAATCGGGTGTGGCCCGTACCACACCCGGCTCCTAAGTGGGTCCGTCCATGCCAGCTCCTATGGGCAACCAGAGGAGTTGGAATCATCTAAAATCTCAACAACTTTGTAGTGATTTTGTCATGAATAATAAAGCATGTCATATATGTGGTAGCTTTGACCATCTGCATGCTAAATGTGACTATCATGTGGGAAAAAGGGAAGTTTTTGGGAGTAAGAGGGTGAACACAAACAGGTTTCAGAATAAAACACACCCTAATACACACAGCAACATGATTCCCAGAGCAGTTCAATTAAGAAGTGGACTTAAATCTTTTTCCACTGCTAAAACTGTTAACACTGCTTACCCTAAATCACCTGTTTCAAGTGCAAAACCAAAAACAACTTTTGTTAAATCTGCACAAACAGGAAAAAGGACCTTTTATATGAAAAAGGTTGTTTCCAACCAACAGTGGGTACCAAAAGTCAAACCAGCAGTTTCCACTGCACAGCTAAAAATTCCCACTGCCAGTGTTGTGAACAAGAACAGGGGTAACATGGGGAATGCTGTGAAGGCCTCAGCACGTTGGGAATGGAAACCAAAGGGAAATAGTTCCACAATCAATCCCAATGGTGTATCAATGACCTTTGATAGATTTAACTATATTGATACACGAGGCAGATCCAAGTCAATCATGGCTTGGGTCTCCAAAAGAAACTAACTCCTTTATTTTATGTGCAGGAACATCCAAAGACCAAAAGAACAGATCAAGGCTATACAGACAGTGGATGTTCAAGGTACATGACTGGCAACAAGTCCTATCTCTCAAATTTTGAACCTTATGATGGATAATTTGTCAGCTTTGGAGGTGGAGTTGGTGGAAAAGTTTCTGGTAAAGGTATTATCAGGACTGGTAACTTGGATTTTGAACCTGTGTACTATGTAAAAGAGCTTAAGTACAATCTCTTTAGTGTGTCACAGATATGTGACAAGAAAAACAAAGTTCTTTTTACTGATGATGTGTGTTATGTCCTTTCTAAGGATTATAAGTTGCCTGATGAAAGTCAGGTTCTACTTAGAATTCCTAGAAAAGGCAATCTATACAGTTTTGATATGAAGAACATTGTTGCTAAAGATGATTTTGCTTGCTTTATTGCAAAGGCCACAGTGGATGAATCCATGTTATGGCACAGAAGACTTGGTCACATAAATTTCAAAACCATAAATAAGATTGTTAAAGATGGTTTGGTAAGAGGCTTGCCTCAGAAAAGATTTGAAATGACCAAACCTGTGTTGCTTATCTCAAAGGCAAACCACACAGAGCTTCTTGCAAAACAAAGACTTTTAACTCTATTGCTCACCCACTTTATATGTTGCATATGGACTTGTTTGGTCCTACATCTGTGAGTAGCATAAATCTTAAGAAATATTGTCTTGTTGTGACTGATGATTTTAGTAGGTTTACATGGGTTTTCTTTCTTAGAACAAAGGATGAGACAACTGGCATCCTTAAGACCTTTATAACTGAAGTAGAAAACCAAAATGACATGAAAGTTAAAATTATCAGGTGTGACAATGGGACAGAGTTTAAGAATAGAGTTATGGATGATTTTTGCAGAGATAAATTAAAAGAGAATTTAGTGTAGCTAGAACTCCTCAACAAAATGGTGTAGCTGAGAGGAGAAATAAGACACTAATAGAGGCTGCTAGAACCATGTTGGCAGATTCAAAATTGCCAATTACTTTTTGGGCTGAAGCAGTTAACACTGCTTGTTATGTGCAAAACAGGGTTTTAGTGGTAAAAACAAAGAACAAGACACCTTATGAGTTATTTAGAGGTAGACCCCCTATCCTAGACTTCATGAGGCCATTTGGATGTCATGTCACAATTCTCAATACCATAGATCATCTGGGTAAATTTGATGGGAAATCAGATGAAGGGTATTTTGTTGGGTATTCCATGGTTAGTAAAGCATTTAGAGTGTACAACTTAAGGACCTAAAAGATTGAGGAAAATCTGCATGTTGAGTTTCTAGAAAACATGCCTAATGTTGAAGGAACTGGCCCAAAATGGTTGTTTGATCTTGATACTCTAACCCTACCATGAATTATGTGCCTATCTCTACAGGTACAAATACTAATGATTTTGCAGGTTCAGAAGAGTTTGTTGATTATGATGAGCTAAGCAAGGATCAAGAGGATGATCAAGATCAAATTATCTTGCCTATTTGGGATCATGCAGATGATGATTTTGTTTCAAAGACTGGAGATGAACCTTCTAATGATGCTAGTAAAGAAGGTGATGGGAATGTGTTCAAAGCAACTTCTGTGAACACTGTAAATCCTAAAAGCAGTGGGAATACAGATTCCACAGCTAGACCAGAAGTTTCCACTGCTACACCAGATGTGGAAAATACAACTCCAGTTACTCAGGAAGATCAAGCCAGTGATGTTGAAATAACAAATATGCCTACTGTGATTGAAATTCCTCAAACTCCCCACACCACAATTCACAAATCACATCCACTTGAAAATGTGATAGGAGATGTACAATCTGGAGTCAAGACTAGAAGACAAACACAAATGACTGACATTCATAGTTTTATCAGTGAAATCTATGACTCAAAGAATCATGAAGGCAAGAATGAATGTTTGTTTATGTGTTTCCTATCTCAAATGGAACCAATGAATGTATTCAAGGCTCTTGAAGATGAAAGCTGGGTAGAAGCAATGCAAGAAGAGTTGCTTCAGTTCAAAATTCAGAAGGTTTGGGTGCTTTGTGATTTACCTGCTGGCATGAAGGTAATTGGTACCAAGTGGGTGTTCAGAAACAAAAAGGATGAAAGAGGAATTGTCATAAGAAACAAGGCTAGGCTTGTGTCTCAAGGATACACTCAGGAGGAGGGTATTGATTATGAAAAGGTGTAAACCCTAGTGATATTCAGATCACTCGTGTTGGGAATTATTGAAATGTAATAGTTACGGTTCCTGCCGTTGGTAGGATATAGTTTCTGCTGTTAGTGTTATTATAGTTTGTTAGGATATGCATAAGTTATTTTAGGTAGTGATATGCATTGATATTTTATTTATTGCCGTATTAGGGTTTCTTGTCTATAAAAGAAACACACGGCTTATTATTATTTAGTCTTCTGGAAAAACACTTTCATAGAGAATAGAAAAGATCCATAGAGGATCATTGTTTTTTTATTAGAAAAACCTTGTGAAACTTTGATTGTTTTTATTGTTATTCCGCTGTGCAAATCATTGTTTCTATAATCCTAGATTGGGCTTAAACGATCTTCTACAATTGGTATCAGAGCCTAGGGGCTCGTGATATCTAGGGTTTATACAAGGTTTTTGTTTTCGATAAGTAGCAGATTCGGATAAGGTATTTTCATATTCGTTTTAAATTTTAACCGAGTACTACTTTCAAGAGTATTATCTATGATTATGGGAGCAGAATAATTAATATACTGGTTTTGACTGCTGCTCGTTGATTAGTTGATTTCATAGAAACCTCGTACTGCATATAGAATTGATTTTAGTGGGTCGGTGGTTATTAATGAATTGTGTTTGTCGTGTTTAATTGTGCTTCAAAGATTGAACATTTATTGGTGATAATTAATGGTTCAATAACCTCATCAATTAGGGGCCAAGATCTGTCGTTTTCTATATGATAACTATTTTCCTATTTTTACCAATTTGACAAAGATTAAAGTTGAGCTTGATATTCATTGGTTAAAGCTTTATAGTGGGACGGTGGATCAAGTTAGAAACGACTACATATATTTAGTGGTTATCTTGTTGCTTGCTACAAAGGGTTTTGATTTTTTTTATCCCACAACGTGGGTCAGTGGCTGATTGGTATTGATTGGTAAACGTTTAATGATAAGACGGTGGATATAAATTGTCGTGTTGTGCTAAAGTTGTTCATTAGTTATGATGATTTGTTAATTGTCACGTGGGTCTTGTTGTTGTTGGTTGATTCCACAAAAGAAGTCAACGAGGTGCTGGTAATTGGTGGAGATTGGTTCTTATATTGAACGAGGAGTAGAGCAGACTTTTGCAATATATTTGAAGTTGCTGCTTTTGATTGAGGCTGCTTTTTGCTACTGCGTTATTTCATTCCTTCTGATTATTATTTTGTGTTAATTTGTGGGGCTGGTTTTATCTCTAGTTGCTGCTGTTGAAAGGGTTTGTCGTCTTTTGGGAAGTAAATATTACTTCTGTTTGTAACGATTCTCATTGTGGGGTGACAACTAAAGGAATAATAAATCTCGCAATTCAAGGTCAATGATGGTATATTTAATTCGAATTGTCAACTGATGCATTTTTGTTATCTCGTTCATATTTGTCGACAAATGTGCTTCTCCATTTGCTTCTCATAGTGCATTTAAAAGTTTGTGGGATATACTTTTTAATTGTACACGAGTTGTTGCTGCTGATTACTTTTGTGGTTTCTTCTTATTTATGCTGCTCAGGTTTGTTGCTGCTGCTCTCTATTAAAGTTACTACTGGTGTGAAATTTTGTTTGAAACTGGTACTAACCTCACAACCAAACTTCTCTCCACACCTTTAAAATGACAGAATCTGACAATGAAAGGGATCGTGCAATGTTTCCTTATTTGATGAATTATGAGTATGAGGTCTGGGCTAAGAAGATGGAACACTGGATCACGAACAATGATATGAATATCTGGAAGGTGATTCAAAATGGCAACAGCCCGAGAAGGACTGGAAGAGATCATGATGGAAAAATCATTATTCTCCCTCCTACGACTGCAGATGAACACATTGAAGTTCATAGGGAATCAAAGACAAGAATTACCTTGCTTCAATCTCTTCCTGCTGATCATATAGCAGATTTCCGTAATATGGATGATGCACGGGATCTATGGAAGACAATCAAAGCATGGTATGGTGGACAGGCTGACTCCAAGAAGATGAGAAAGGAAGCTTGTGCTATAGGTGATGTTGGAGCATTTGCACTCATGGGTGTCATTCCTAAGGTACAAAACTGCCCTTTTGGTTGTGTTAATAAGTATAATGAACTTAAGAAAGAATATGATAATATTGAAGCTTAGTATAAAGAATATTTTGTTGAGAATCAAGCTTATAAAAGTGGTCTTAAACTGTTAGAAAAATAAAAGGTTTGGTTTCAAAAGAATCAGCTTGCTTATGAAGAAAAGATAAAGGTGTTAGAAAGAGATCTAGAAAATACTAAAAACTTGTTAATCTACACTGAAAAAGAGCATGCCTAGGACATATTAGAAAAACAAGTTTTGCAAGAAAAACTAGATCAGGAAGTGGATAGGCATAAGCAATGGCTAATTTCTGGTGAAAATTTGGCTAGGCATCTCTATGGTAGTCAATCTACTACATCTGAACTAGGATTAGGTTTTAGTAAATATGTTGGTGTAGAAGCAAACCATAGGAAAGATATGTTTAAATCTGTAAACTATAAAAACCCTATAAAATTTGTGAAAGAAGGTGAGTTACATGCTCTTCCAGGACCAATTAGAGGAGAACATATGCCTACTACCACTACCTCAGACTTTGATGGATCACACCATAAATATGGAAAGAAGTCAAAGGACTTATCTTCATCTGATTCTGACTCTAATGACTTTGTCTCTTGTTCTATCAGTGACAAGTCTTCAGAAACAAAGTCCAATGACTATGTCTCCCGTGATTCAAGTGACAAGTCTCATTCACCCAAGTCCAAAGTATCTGATGATGAACCCAAAACAAAGACAATTACTTATTCTGTTAAATACAATTTTGTTTCTAGTTCTATTTCTGATAAGTTTTTGTGTAATAAACAAAATTGTGTTAATAATAAGCCTTTTAAGATGTTTTGTGTGTGGTAGTAAATCTCATCTCATTAAGGATTGTGATTTCTATGAGAAACAATTGGGTATGTGTCATGACCAACAGATCTTTAGACCCAAATGGAATAATGTTGCTAGTATTCCTCCATTTGTTCCCAAAGCAGGAAATGTGAAAATTAGTAGACCCGTTTTGCTGTTAAAACAGTTCCTGCTGATAGGCCACTTTCAGCTAGGAAGCCAGTTTCTGCTGGTAGACCTTTTCCAGCTAATTGGAAAAGACATGTTGCTCGACCATTTTTCAGACCTACTAGCACTTACTTTCAGAATGGTTTTTGGCCTGGTTATTATGTCCCAATGTATATGGGTGGGGCAAGATGGGATACTGCTGTTAAGCCCTCAGCAGGTTGTTCTTGGAAAACTCAAAGGAAAGGTTCATTCTGGGTACCCAAGAACAATAGTCTTTATCAGATGCAGTGATTGAGGGGAGGCATAAGCCTAAGGGGAGGCTTATTGTTGTATTCTTTGTATTCTAATCATTTTTGCAGCTATTGGATGCTCATTGCTCATTGCTGCTGGTGGACAGTGTTTCTGCTGATAGTTTGGTGTTTCTACTGGTAGTACATTTTTCTTTGGTTTCTGCTGCTGATTGATGGTATATTTTTACATATTTTGTATTTTTTTTTCTTTTATTTAAAAAAAAAATATTAAAAAAAATAATAATAAAAAATAAAAAAATAAAAATATATATAAAAAAAAATAATAATAAAAAAAATAAATAAAAAAAAATGAAATGAACAAAAAAAAAATTGTATAGTTTTTGTTTTATCATNTATTGTTGTATTCTTTGTATTCTAATCATTTTTGCAGCTATTGGATGCTCATTGCTCATTGCTGCTGGTGGACAGTGTTTCTGCTGATAGTTTGGTGTTTCTACTGGTAGTACATTTTTCTTTGGTTTCTGCTGCTGATTGATGGTATATTTTTACATATTTTGTATTTTTTTTTCTTTTATTTAAAAAAAAAATATTAAAAAAAATAATAATAAAAAATAAAAAAATAAAAATATATATAAAAAAAAATAATAATAAAAAAAATAAATAAAAAAAAATGAAATGAACAAAAAAAAAATTGTATAGTTTTTGTTTTATCATGTTTGCAGGTTTTGGTGTTGGTTAATTACCACACCACAAATGGTTTTCAACTCATCATGTCTTTCAGACACAAGGGTTGACTAGCCCACAAGATTATGGCTTGTGGTAAAGGCTGTGAAAAACCATAAATGGTAATCAACTTACCATGATGATGACGGCATTCCATCGAAGAGTTGGCTAGTCCAAAAGCAAACGGGTTTTGGTAAAGACACATCAATTCCATTGATAGCTGTAATGGTTTGCTCAAAACCATAGGGTACTCAACTCACCCATGCTTCATTGCTGAGAGTTGAAATGGTCATCAATTCACCATGGTTGATACCCTATTGGGTAACCAAAGAATTGGCTAGTCCTGAGCAAACGGCTACAGGTAAAGACATGTCAAATCCGTTTATGGCTGTGATGATTTGCCAAAAATCATTAGGGTATTCCAACACACCGTTGATTCACGTTCTAAGTGTTGGACTGGTTACTAGTTCACCAGGGTGATGTCATGATTCCACCAAAGGACTAGCTAGCCCAAGAGTGAGTAGCTACTTGGTAAAGGCTTATCAAATCTACTCATGTTGCTGCTGGTTCCTGTTGCTGCTGATATGTTGAAGTTGCTGCTGGTTCCTTGTTCTTAAAAGATGGTTACTAGTTGCTGCTGATATATAGGAGTTGCTGCTGGTTACCTTATTTGCTGCAAGAGTTCAAGTCAATCCTCAAGCTTTGGACGTCAACGATCTATTTGGAAACTTGAAGTTAACAAAGTCAAATTCAAGTTTAGGGGAGGATTGTTGGGAATTATTGAAATGTAATAGTTACGGTTCCTGCCGTTGGTAGGATATAGTTTCTGCTGTTAGTGTTATTATAGTTTGTTAGGATATGCATAAGTTATTTTAGGTAGTGATATGCATTGATATTTTATTTATTGCCGTATTAGGGTTTCTTGTCTATAAAAGAAACATACGACTTATTATTATTTAGTCTTCTGGAAAAACACTTCCATAGAGAATAGAAAAGATCCATATAGGATCATTGTTTTTTTATTAGAAAAACCTTGTGAAACTTTGATTGTTTTTATTGTTATTCCGCTGTGCAAATCATTGTTTCTATAATCCTAGATTGGGCTTAAACGATCTTCTACAACTCGTATTCACTATTTTGAAGCTGCAAGTTTGGTTAAACCTTTGTGTTACTTATATACAACTGTTCTCACTCACAATACAATTCATAACTAATCTTCTAAATACTACTAAGTAAATTCCGCGTGCTTGTTAGTATCATTCAAAGTATCACTCTAACACAAGGCGTGTGTTTAGATCCATCAAGTGGTATCAGAGCCAGGTTCTGATACTTTGATTTAGAAGATCCAAAGAAACAGCTTAATCACCTCACCAAAATCAATGGAGATGGAAAACAACCTGTCCAACACTGCTGCAAGGCTTCCAAAGCTCAAACTCAATGAGTTTGAGATGTGGAGGATAATGATAGAGCAATACTTCCTCATTCAAGACTATGCTCTTCGGGAGATCATCATGTTTGGTGATTCTTTCAAGCCAAGTACTTCTACTGAGAAAGTTAATGGCAAAGATGTAGTGACAGTGGCTGTTTCTACTACTAGTGATGAAAGAACTCAGAAGAAGAATGATCTCAAGGCAAGAAGCATGCTTCTAATGACTCTTCCTAAGGATCAGATCATTGTTTTAGCAAGTATAAAACAACAAAGGAATTGTTTGAAGAAATCTGCTCAGTGTTTGGTGGTAATGATGCTACCAAGAAAGGATCAAGAGGATGATCAAGATCAAATTATCTTGCCTATTTGGGATCATGCAGATGATGATTTTGTTTCAAAGACTGGAGATGAACCTTCTAATGATGCTAGTAAAGAAGGTGATGGGAATGTGTTCAAAGCAACTTCTGTGAACACTGTAAATCCTTAAAGCAGTGGGAATACAGATGCCACTGCTAGACCAGAAGTTTCCACTGCTACACCACAATTCACAAATCACATCCACTTAAAAATGTAATAGGAGATGTACAATCTGGAGTCAAGACTAGAAGACAAACACAAATGACTGACATTCATGGTTTTATCAGTGATATCTATGACTCAAAGAATCATGAAGGCAAAAATGAATGTTTGTTTATGTGTTTCCTATCTCAAATGTAACCAAAGAATGTATTCAAGGCACTTGAAGATGAAAGCTGGGTAGAAGCAATGCAAGAAGAGTTGCTTCTGTTCAAAATTCAGAAGGTTTGGGTGCTTTGTGATTTACCTACTGGCATGAAGGTAATTGGTACCAAGTGGGTGTTCATAAACAAAAAGGATGAAAGAGGAATTGTCATAAGAAATAAGGCTAGGCTTGTGGCTCAAGGATACACTCAGGAGGAGGGTATTGATTATGAAGAGGTGTTTGCCCCAGTTGCAAGAATAGAAGCAATTAGGCTTTTTCTAGCCTATGCATCCTTTATGGGCTTCACACTCTATCAAATGGATGTAAAAAGTGTCTTTCTTTATGGGCAAATTGATGAGGAGGTGTATGTTTCACAACCTCCAGGCTTTGAAGACCCTGACCATCCTAACAAAGTATACAGGGTAGTTAAAGCATTGTATGGCTTGCATCAGGCACCAAGGAAATGGTATGAGACCCTAGCTACTTATCTTTTGGATAATGGGTTTCATAGAGGAAGAATAGATCAGACTTTGTTCATCAAGAAAGACAAAAATGATATCCTGCTGGTTCAAGTTTATGTTGATGATATCATTTTTGGTTCTACAAAGCCAGAGATATGCAAAGATTTTGAGAACCTCATGAAAGATAAGTTCAAGATGAGTTCTATGGGTAAACTCACATTCTTTTTGGGACTTCAAGTACAACAAAGGCCAGATGGAATCTTCATCAATCAAGACAAATATGTAGCTGAGATACTTAGGAAGTTCAAATTCACTGATGCAAAGTCCTCTAGCACACCTGCAGACAAGACTACACATCTGCTTCTGAAGGAAAACAGTGGAGAAGCAGTTGATGTACATATGTACAGATCAATGATTGGTTCTTTGATGTACCTCACATCATCAAGGCCAGACATTATGTTTGTAGTATGTGCCTGTGCAAGGTTTCAGGTCACTCCCAAAGAATCACACTTGACTGCTGTGAAGAAAATTTTCAAATATCTTAAAGCATATCCTCATTTGGGATTATGGTATCCTAAGGAATCTCCTATGGAGTTGGTTACATACTCAGATAGTGATTAGGCTGGAGCGAGTTTGGATAGAAAATCTACAACAGGTGGATGCCAATTTCTTGGATGTAGATTGGTGTCATGGCAGTGCAAGAAACAAACAATGGTGGCAACTTCATCAACTGAGGCAGAGTATGTGGCTGCTGCAAGTTGCTGTGCTCAAGTTCTATGGCTTCAAAACCAACTTTTGGACTATGGGTACAATTTTATGAATACCAGCATTTATATTGACAATAGCAGTACCATATGCATAATTAAAAATCCTGTTCAACACACTAAGACTAAACATATTGAAATTAGACATCACTTTATAAGAGATTGTTATGAGAAAAAGCTAATTCAAGTTGTCAAAATACATACTGATGACAACTATGCTGATTTATTAACAAAAGGGCTTGATGTGGGAAGGTTTCAGTACTTGGTAACATGTATTGGAATGCTTAATCCATAAAATTTTGATGTCTAATGGTCTTTAGTGTTGAGGGTAGGTTTTTGGTAGTAAAATTGTTGTATATGTTTGTATATGTTTGTCCACTAACTTTTATGCAGCGGATAAAGACAACAGTGGCAACTAAATTGCAAACAGTGGAAAGTTTAACTCTCACAGTGGAAAAGAAAAACAGTGAAACTTCATTCATTCATTCAGATCATACATAAGTTTCATTACATAAAGGGAGAGGAAAATCACATCAACCATCAAAACAAAACATCCTAACAACCTACACCATCTACTCCATAGGCTTTTTGCCTTTTCCCTTTTAGTCATGCTTGGGCTTGTGGACTTTCTTTGGAGTCTGCATTTCCAACCATCTTGGACTAGGGAGACAAAGCACTTGTTTGGGAGGCTTTGGGAGTCTTGCAGGCTTCTCTGGAACTGGTATCTTCTTCATATTTGATAAAGCTGATCCTAGAGCCTGTGACAGAGCCTTTGGCAACTCCTTTGAGAGGGTGTATGTCTCATCATCATCAGAGGAGCTGGAGTAAAATTCTAGTGATGGTGGAGTAGGCAAATCATCAGAAGGTACAGGTGTTTCCACCTTCTTCTTAGGTTTTCTGAATGAAGAACTTGAAGCATAAGGTGGAAAGTAACTAGCCCACCCTGATTCCTCTTAAGATGAATCAGAAGAGAAGTAAACTGCTTCCTCTGAAGATGAATCAGAGGAGATGTAAACAATGTTTGGGAGTTTGCTCATGGTGATTAAGGATTGGGTGATGTTATAGAATGTATTTGGTGATGATAATTGGTGATTCGAGCCTCTTTTATAGGCAAAGTCAACCCTAAGGATAATTATGAGGTATAATAACTCTTACCTGTTTTGGTAGGTTTGAGAAGTAAATATGGATATTATTTACTATATCGGGTTGACTAAAAGGAGATATTTTTTTGAATAGTGGCTTGGTCAAAAAGTAACTTTGGTTTAAACACTTTGGTTATGCATATTCTTTATTTTATACTAACATGTGCTGGTACATAACCAAGTTTTGCTGGGAGTTGATCATAAAAAGTGTGTAACTGAGACACACAATAAATGGTTATTGATTCACCATGTCTAATCCGCATAAGAATCAACTAGTCCAGAGCAAACGGCTACTGGTAAAGACTAAACAAATCCGTTTATGGTTGATAGTTTACCAAAAAGTATATGGTCATCAACTCACCATATTCTAAGTGATTAAGAGTTGGCTAGTCCATAGCAAACGGATCATGGTAAAGACATATCAAATCCGTTGATAGCTGATAGTTTGCTAAAAACTATGAAAAGAGCAGTACTTTTAATCTATGTTTTATTTTACCACTGCTCTTAGAAATTTTGTGAAAAGTTACCACTGCTAGTTCACAGTTACCACTGCCAGTGTTATTTTTACCACTGTTGATCTAGCCGTTAAAACTGTTATGTCAGTAACTAAATTTTTAACTAGCCGTTGAGAATAACTGTTTTGTCCTTACTTCAAGGGTGAAAATTAGACAATTATCCACTTCCTTATTTTAATTTATTCTTTTCTTAAAGATAAATCTTTGTTAAAGATAATCTCTCTTGCGTATAATTCTCAAACCCTAACAGTATAAATCTTTTCATCTCAATTGGCTTATTCTACATTCAATTCATACTAACACAATCATACTTTTCTCAAAATACACTATGGCACCATTAAACTTTGCAGATGAGCACAACCAAGTGGCCTACTTGCAGAAGTCAAACGAAAAGAGTGGCCCTATTTTTCATCAGATTGTGGATTTTCTCAATACCAATAACATAAGGTATGCTTTAACTCTAAACCCCACAAGCTATGTCTCTCAAATCAAACAGTTTTGGAACTCTGTAGAGTCCATCACTATTGAAGATGGAGACACACATGAAACTGTGGATACTCTTAGAGCCACAGTGGATGGGGTAACTATTGATGTTACTGAATCATCCTTGAGGAGAATTCTCCAATTGGATGATCTTAATGGTATCATCACATTGCCCAATCCAGAAAATCATAAACATCTCTCAACAATGGGGTATGATACATCTGACAAAAAGGTTACTTTCAAAAAGGGATGTTTTTGCCCCTATTGGAGATTTTTCATTCATACTCTTTTGCATTGCCTAAGTCCTAAGAAAACATCTATGAACAATTCAGTTCAACCTTGGCTTACCCTTTGGTTTGTTTAGCCACAGATAGGACTTTTAACTTTTCAAAGTTTATTTTTAACAGTATGAAAGGCAATGTAAAGAGTCCATATAAATTTTTGATGTATCCAAGGTTTGTGCAAGCAGTGCTAAATGAATTTCCACTGCAACCCCACAAAAGAATTTACAAAACCCCCTGTCTTAAGCCAAAAGTTTTTCAAAATATGGATAAGGCTTCAGATGGATGGAATGGGGAATTTAAACCACTTTTTCCTGAAATGCTTGCAAAGATTGCACAGGTACAGGATGAAGGTGCAGCAATCCCAGTTGTACCCCAACACACACCCACTATTACAGTTCGACCTATCCATTACACCCCACCAGTTACTCACACATATGAGAGGAGGCAAAAACAGCCAACTCCTCCCATTACAACATTGCATGTCCCTGAACCTTTTGGTCTTGGAACAAGCAGTGGTGGTTCCAGGCTTCAACCCAGTCCAACTAGGGTAGAGACTGAACCAATGCCCCATGATTTACCTCTCCCAACAGGTAACACAGTTGGAAGTGATGAAGGCAGTGGGCAACAAATTGAATTGATGGAACTTTGTACCAAATTAGCAAAACAGGTTGAATCCTTGAAAAAGATTTGGCACAGACAAAGAAGCAACATGCCAAAGATCTTAAGAGTATGCAAGATGAGATTCAGACCTTGAAGGAAGAAGTGTAGGGGTTGAAACAGAAAAGAACTGCAAAGATTGTGCTCTCATCCCCATCTTCACCTCATGATGGTGATTCAGATGAATTTAGTGAAGATTTGGGTAATTCTCCCAAACAGGGGAGGAAAACAGATGTTGAGACTAAGGGGAGGAGAATAGACTTTGAAGATGAAGATGATGCTGATTTTGATTTTGGCATCTCAGACTTGAGATTTGATGAACCAATTGGAGCAAGCAATGACACTGAAGCAATTGCTACTCATGAAACAGAGGAAAGACTTCATAATGATGATCCAACTGAGTTAGTAGGTTCAGGTGTTCATATCTTACCTGAAACAATCTTGGACACAACTACAAGTCAACCTCAACAAGTGCTTTCCACTGCATAGCAAGTAACTTCAACTGCTGTCCTTTCCACTGATGATCAGATGGTTCCTACTGCAGGTCAAAATATTACCACTGCAGAGGAAGAAATTGAAAGAATTAGAAAGGAGAAAGGAAAAGCAGTTATGGCTAGTGAAGAAACTGAGCAACCAAGGAAGATTTCAGCAAGAGAACAAGCTCAGATAGACCATGATGCTGAAGTTGCAAGAAAAATGTTAGAGGATGAAGCTGCAAACAAGAAATGACAAGATGAGTTAGATGTTGCAAGCTTCATGGAGGCTGAAAGATTGAACAAATTGGAAACAACTGCTCCAACGGAAATGCCTATTCCAATTTCCAGTGTTCCACTATTCCACCTACAGTCTTCAAAGAGAAAAGTGCAGAGTTCACATATGTGCCAACTGAAGATGAAATCCAGTGGATGATTGATAATGATCCAGTTATCAAGAAGAAGGCTATTGAACTAATTGCAGATAGGACTTTAACTGAAGAACAAAGGTCAGCTCAACTATATGATTTTATTACAATGAAGAATGAACAAGCACTTCAAGAGGCAATAGGTAAAGTCAGAAAAGGTCAAAAGAAGGAAAGACAACCAACAAAGGCACAAGTTATTGCACAAATGAAGACATATTGTTGTCATGTTGGTAGTTGGAAAATGTCTCAGTTCAAAGGAATGTCACATGACCAGGTTGAAGGGATCTATTACAGAGTCAAAAGACAAGATAAAGACTTCATCCCAATGAACTCTGAAGAAGAAGAAAGAAGATTTCCTAAGTTTAAAAGGAAAGCTACAACTTCTGAACAAGAAACCACCAAGAAGACAAGATTTTCTCAAGAACAAGATTTCCAATCTGAGAAGCTTACAGAAGATCAGCTGAATGCCATGATAGTGATGGAAGAAGGAGATTTTTATCCAGATCCACTACAAGTCAGACATCCTATTGTTGATTGGGAAATTTATATAGCTAAAAATTTTGCTTCAACATGGAAAATTACCAGATTAGGTGGTGAAACTTCATCCTTCATTAAATTTGAAGATCTTCTTAAAGCATGTGATAGAAGTGATCTTGATATGCATTGGAAGATGGTTTAAGAAAGATTTAAGGCATATAATCTTAAAGATGTGAAGGAAATACAGATGTGGGTTGATCTAAGGAGACTTTATGAACCTGATTCTAACGATAGGTACTGGAAGTTTGAAGCTACAGATCTCAGTACTACATGGACATATTATGATTCATGTGAGGTTCATCATGTTTCTACAAAAGCTGGAGTGGATGCATTCATGTTTGCAGAAAAGGAATATCCACTTAGAGCTGGAACTCTTTCAGTAATGTTGTCAACAAGATTAAGAGTTCATGAAATCACTGATAAGGTTAAGGCTTTGCTGCAGAAGATTCAAGATCAGAGTTCAAGAGCTATGCAAGCTTTGAGAAGGAAGTGAAGTGTTTGGAAGAATTCCCCATATCCTCACAGATGCTGATTGTTTGAAAAAACTTATTGATTTGCAGAGAAATCATAAGTTTAGGGGAGGATTGTTGGGAATAATGCTAACAGTTACCACTGTTAAGCTTGTGGAAGACACTTCTGAGGAATGCACTAGCAGTGGAAACTCATTACCACTGCTAGTACATATTATTACCACTGCTGATATGATAACTGTTATGTATTCGTGTATAGAAAAGAATAGAATAGATCTTGTGTATATTCTATTTAGTTAGCTTTATACTTATCTTGTAAAGGACTCCTTGTGCTATAAAAGGAGGTCCTAGGTTAAAGTTCTATACGTATCTTTGTGGAAGCTTCAAGGTGTAAACCCTAGTGATATTCAGATCACTCGTATTCAGTATATTGAAGCAGCAAGTTTGGTTAAACCTTTGTGTTACTTATATACAACTGTTCTCACTCACAATACAAGTCATAACTAATCTTCTAAGTACTACTAAGTAAATTCCGCATGCTTGTTAGTATTATTCAAAGTATCACTCTAACACAAGGCGTGTGTTTAGATCCATCACCCATGCATCATTTGAGAGGAAATATTTCAAATCAAACATGAATTGCCATTCAAAACGGGCATGAAATGGGCATGTGTGGATTCGAAGGACCTTTCAAGACCGAGGGATCTTTAAGTGATCCATTCCCAGGTTGTATTCGTACCTTACCAATTCATCAACTACTTTGCTTATTTAAGCCACCATTTAGTCCACATTTAAACTAAGCTTTTGCAATGTAAAATTACACATTCTCAAGTATTCAAAACTCTCTCTAACCCTTGATCATAATGCTGTTAACTCTCGTTTGTTGAAACATATTGTAGAACCGTGGGGGGGGAGGGGGGGGTGAATACCGGTTTTCTTCGGCTTTTAGAAACATTTAAAAACTTTAAGCCTCGAAGACAGACCAAGTGGTTTAACGTAAGAACAACCACAAACACGATTTAGCAAACCACGAGGTATATAAAAGCAAGTAAAGGAACACAACGATGATATAGCTGGTTCGGGGATGGGGGTTTATTACCATCCGTACGTCCAGTGCGAACACGACACGTATTACTATTCACTCTGAGTAATAATCTTTCGGTGGACTACAAACGTTACAATTCCACTTCCACCGATTATTTCGCCAATATTCGATGCTCACAAAGAACGGAGTTACTTTCCCACGTGTATCTACCCTCAAACCACCTAAAAGTAACCTCGTTATTCAACTTCACCTTAAGGTAGGTCATCCTATAGACCACTACCAAGACTTCCTTACCGGAAGTATCATATTTATCCCCTATTATTAGATCCCCAATTGATCTATGGCATTGGTCACCAAGACACAAGAATTCCCTTTACAAAAACAAAGTGAATGAATGAAAGTTGTTTGTTCAATCAAGCCCTAACCTAAACCTAGAGACTCAATTGTAGTAGAAAGGGTAAGATCAGAAGACCCTCGACACAACACAAGAGTGGATTAAGTTCTTGAGATTCTTCCCTTGCAAGGAGATGTGTTCTTTCAAAGATGTTAGTGTGTTTAACTAAGAACACAAGATAAAATTAGAGAGATTAGAGAGAAAGAATGTAGAGAGAAAGAATAATGGCAAGGGGTGAGGAATACAAGAGACAAGGGGGTATTTATAGGCCAAGACCCAAACTTGGGATTAATTTACCAAGACCGGCGCGTTGTCCACGCGTCGACGCGTGGGTGACGCGCCAGAGGCACTGTACAATTTTCCCAAGTGTTGGGTGTTGGTCTTGTAAATACCTACCCATGCAAAACCCCCAATTGTACTTCACACACTAAACCTTATCATTAATCAATCTAAGGTTTACCAACTCAAATAGCCAATTTGGAAAATGTTTTGTGAAGTGTTTATTAGAAAACCAATTATCAAAGATAGAAAGAAAGAATAGATAATTGGGTAGGGGTAGAATGGGTATTCCTCACATGGCATAAAAGAAAGAAGAGAATATGACATGGGATATTCCTCTATAGGGAAGAGTGAGAGAGGTTGGGTTAAGAAGTAACCATGGTTAAGTTAGAAGAGTGTGTAGAGAATAAACCATGGTTAGGTTAAAGGGTATATCCAAGGGAATATTCCTTCCTAGGTGAGAAAGTATGGATGTTGGATGAGGGTTAAGAACTAACCATGATTGAGTAAGAAAGACTTGGCATGAGTTGAGAATAATAATATGCCAAGAATATTCCATTTCTTGGAGAAGAGGGTTAAGTGATGAGTTGGGGTAAGATGGAATGAGTTGTCATGGATGTGATGGGGAGATAAGAGAATATGCCAAAGTAATAAAGAATATGCTATCCTTGGTGAGAAAGGGGAGAAGGAAGGTTGAGATGAGTTTGGGTGAGTAGGAGAGACTATGCCAAAGTACAAAGAATATGACAAAAGAATATTCTTTGGCTTGGAGAAGAAGTGTGTAGGGAAAGAATGGTAAGTGTGTGAGTTGGATATAGGTTGGATAGGATAGAAGGGAATATGCAAAAGAATATGCCATTTCTTGGAGAGGAGGGTGAGAAGTAAGTTGGCATAGATTCTAATGAGTTGGATTGATTTGATGGGTGTAAGAGTGAGTTGGCTAGTATGTGTGAGAGTATAGAGGGTGTGAGGGGAGTGTGTGTATTTTGAAAATAAAGTTGTTGGGAGTGTAAGGATAAAGTTGGAAGGATGGGATGTGTGTAAGATTGTAAGGAATATGTAAGAATGAGATGTGATGGAGAGCCTAGTGTGTGTAGAGAATGAGATGGTTATGAGTAGTGTGTGTATTTGAAAATAAAGTTGTCGGGAGTGTAAGGAATAAGTTGTAAAGATATAATATGTGTAAGAGTGTAAGGAATATGTAAGAATGATATGATGGGGAGCCTTGTGTGTGTGAAAAAGGGTATGTGAGTGAAGTGTATGTATTTTGAATGTAAGTGTGTGTATATGTGAGTGTATGTGTGTGTATAAGAGAAGATGTGGGTAAGGTATAAAGTGGAAGAGAATATTGTAAAAGGGGAATATTGTGTGGGAGTGTGGGGAACAAAAAGTACAATTAAGTACGTGGGTGTAAGGGAATATTAAGAGGATGTTGGGGGATAAGATTTGGGAAGGATTTTAGGAGGATTGGAGTTTTTGTTTTATGTGAAAGATAATTAAGAGAAAGATTAAGAGATAATCAAATTGTCATTAAGAAGAAAAGATTTAGACAATTATGATTATGAGTTGAGAAAATCAAAGGTTACTTATAATCTCAAGTAAATCAATGTCGAGAATCCATAATTTCATAACTCGTGACTTTCCACGACTAGACGTTCTCAACTAACACCTTGGTACAAACAAGCCAAGTGCTTTGCCTTGATGTAAAGCATATCCCATGCGNATTAAGAGAAAGATTAAGAGATAATCAAATTGTCATTAAGAAGAAAAGATTTAGACAATTATGATTATGAGTTGAGAAAATCAAAGGTTACTTATAATCTCAAGTAAATCAATGTCGAGAATCCATAATTTCATAACTCGTGACTTTCCACGACTAGACGTTCTCAACTAACACCTTGGTACAAACAAGCCAAGTGCTTTGCCTTGATGTAAAGCATATCCCATGCGGGAAAGGATGCGTTTACGCAAAGTGACCTTTGACTTAGTTTGACCAATAAGGGAGTAAACCCTTTACGTGATTAGAGAAGACGTAAGCACGGCCTATGAGCATATGAATGCTTTCACTTGATGTTATGTGAAATATATAAGCTCCATAAGTTTAGAAAAGCCTTGGCTAGAGGCGAGAGTTAGAAAACATGAGCTGGCGTTTTCCCGAGAATGGGTATTTTAAAAGTTGGATCTCTCTAATCCCGAAACTCGTTTCGAGTATTCTCAATTAAGAACATAACATATTAATACCTGAATTGAAAGATCCACATTTGTCGGGTAAGGGGAAAGCTGAATTTCAAAGTTTGTCCCGACAATATCAGTAGCTTGGTGCGTCAGCCATGCGTCAACGCGTGGCCAACGCGTCAGGTGCAGATATTGAGTCGGGGAAACTTTGGCTAACGTTTGTTATTTTATGTGTTTCGAAGTTTTATTTGTCATCATTAAAAGATATAAGATCTCGTCAATGTTACCTCAACAATCTCCCCCTTTTTGATAATGATAAATAAAATCCGAAAGCAAATAAAATTACAAATCGTAGCGAAGACAAAGCACACCTTTGGTGTAGCTTGCGTCTTGACCTTGCCTTGTAATTTGGTGAAGCCATTGTCTTTAACTTGAATTGGTCTTCACGCTCTTGCTTTCTTTCTCCCCCTTTTATCGAATCAAAAAGGTGGGACTTCCAATCAAGCCAGGTTTGTATATGCACCTGAACGTGCTCCCTCTTGAACATAGCTCCTCCTAGATCATTGCTCGATCCCCCTTGTTCCAAGGTGGGGATCCATGGGTCAAGAGCCTCACCTTTGCGGTGGCCTAGCTATACATGGAATACAACACACAACAAACAAGAAATCTTCACATGTGGAAGGTCCAAAATGGGTTAGGTTACCACTTGGATACTTACAACATGGGTTAGTTTTCAACAACATATTCATATATATGTTGTTGAAACTAATACCCTTGATAGATCTTCTAGCACTCTGAATCGTTAGCAATGTTTATGTAATCACAAACACCCTAATAGAAAGTCTCCAAAGCTTATATTCTTAAAGCGGAAAAAAAATATAAGCAAGAACAAAGAATACTAAGAACGACTGATCCTCTATGGATCTTTTATATAATATAAACTTGTTTTTCTAAACTCGTACATAGAACATAAACTTGTGTTCCTTTTATAGACAAGGAACCCTAACCTTAAACCGTTTCACAAGAAACATATATTCTATAAACTCTAAACAATATGCATTATCTTTTCCTAATATTACTCATGCATATCCTAACTATATTACAAAATACGCGGTTTAACAATATCCGCAGAAACTAAATATGCTGAAACTTAGTCTTCAGCAGTAACACTTCTTCAACAGAATCTTCTCTTCAGCAGATTCCATCAATATGTTCCATCAGCAGAATTCTCACTTAGCAGAATTCCCAAAANTACAAAATACGCGGTTTAACAATATCCGCAGAAACTAAATATGCTGAAACTTAGTCTTCAGCAGTAACACTTCTTCAGCAGATTCCATCAGCATGTTCCATCAGCAGAAGTCTCACTTAGCAGAATTTCCAACATGGTGGAATGGACGAATCAAAGTCAGAAGAGTCTAAGTAGGACGACTCATCATCGGCTTCTGCTCCTGAAGAATAGTGTGTGGGAGTCAAAGCTCGGGGTGGGGGTGGTGAAGGACAGTCATCAGCTGCTAGAAACTGCTGAGACTCGAGGTACTTATCATAAAGATACTGGTCATAAGTCAAAAGTCCACAGATAGGACGGAATAATGGTAGTACAGGAGGTGGGACAACAGGTGTCTAAGCGACTTCACCCTCCTCAAAGGGCTCAGTCTCTCCAGATGCGTTCCCATATGGAACAATAGACATGATGACGGGTGAAACAGGTAAGGTGTCATCAGATAGAATGATAGTGGGGGTGAGAGATGATGCCGGTAGAGCGTCATCACTGTCAGACAGTATGATGACAGGGGGTGACATGGTACTGTAATATCCCAATAATAGCAATATAAGTCATTTAGTCTACATAATGCTGCACATGCAATAGTTATGATGCTAAAATAAAACTTAGTGTAGTGTATCTTTCGTTAAATCAAACCCTAAAGCATGATGTCGACAAGCGCTAGCACGGAGGGCACGAAGTAATATTNAGTATGAGAAGCATAATACTTCAGAACCAAATCATATAGAGTCAGTAAGTCTTGATGATCCACTAGATGCAAAATTTCTTGCAGAAAGGTAAAAGATAAAGATGTTCCATCAAGTCTATAAATGGTATTAATCTGTCCATTAGAAGACAGTTCCCAGTGAACCAACACATCTCTAATACCCTCGGGCCAATCATCAGGAGATCCTTCTCTAAGAAATGAAGATTCATCAGCATCTAGATCCACTTCCCTATGCACAGAAGAAGATGAAACTTTCATCTTTGCCATTCTTTTAGCCCTTCTACCAGGAACATATATAGACTGATGAGAAGAAGGTTCAGTAGCAGAGACATCTGCTGACTCAAGTGTTTCCACTGAAGTATTAACCAATGGAACATCAGCAGTTACTTCAGTAGCTACATTATCATCCATCTGCATCCTAATTTGTGCATCCCTAGCAGCAGCAAGCTCAACTTCTTTTACTTTGATCTCATGAATTCTTGCCAACTCAGCTTTTTGATCATCATGCAAGAGTTGTGCAGCTTCTTCATCCAATCTATCCTCCGCCATTTGTCTTCTGGTTCTCTTCTTAGAAGGAAGATCTTCTTCTACAACCTTTGCTTTTCCTTTGTCAAGAACAGATGAAGCAGCAGCAGTAGTTGGATCAGCAGTAATGGAAACATTATTAGCAGCTGGAGATAAAGAGGCAGCAGGTACAGTAGCAGCTTCAATTTCATCCTACTTTAATGTCTGAGAAGAGGATTCTTTACCAATGGAAGTCAGAGTATCAGCAAGTTTAGAAGAAAGAAGTCCATCATGATGCATTCTAGTTCTGATTCGATTATAATGAAATATTAATTGTTCATCTGAGAATGACCAGACCTGCTTCTTAGTCCAAGTATAATTATACAAGACACTACTCTGATTCTTCACAAATTCCCTCATCATAGTTCTTTGCTGTGCTTGGGTAGGAGGTATATCTCTCTTTGCTTTAGCTTTTTGAGCTGCAATAGCTTTTCTCTTATCAGCTGCATCCTTTTTCTGTTGTTGTCCAAGGGCCACCATTTGTGCAGCAAAATTATTTCTATCAAACTCAGCTCCTAGAATACTTTGAGCTAGAGTGGGATTGGAAGCAGCTTGCATAGTATAAGAATCCCACTGCTCATCAGTAAAATGGATTGATTGTTCATCCAATTCTCTTTGTCTTTCAGGAGGCAAATTTGAAGTAAATAATGCTTTATTCTTCATTTGATCTTCAAACTCTTTCAACATCCTGGCCTGCTCAGTTCTTTCCTTATCAGTCACACAATCTTGATCAAGATCTTCTTCAACAAAAATATCTTTTCCCTTGCCAGTAAGATCCACATCAGGAACACTTGGAGATATCTCATCAGAAGAATCATCATGAGAGATATCCACAATTGGAACAACAGCAGATGCATCAGGATAAACATTTTGAGAAGAATCTTCAACTTGAGCAGATGAACCAGCAATGTGAGAATCCAACACAACATTTCTCCCATCAACAGATACTACTAAAGGATCTTCTGAAGTGTGTGCTGGCACTGAAGCTTCTTGTCTTATCTCAGAGGCAATATTCACCATTGGTACCTCTTTTTCAACTTCATCAGGAACAACATCACTGTGTACTCCAAGAGACTCCAAGGATGCCTTGTTCAAATACAGTCTCCTCCTTTTCCTTTGAAACTGAATAGTCTTCTTTGACTTTGAAGATTCAACAAACATCAGCCATTTGAGCTACGTCAGCCAATAATCCAAGAGAGTCCATTTGCCTTCCCTCTTGGTCTTCATCAGAAGAAACCACCAAGTTTCTTTTCCTTTTCTTCCCAATTTGTGCTTCTAATCCATAAATCTTATTCTTCAAAGCCACAATTTCAGCACCAAGTGAAGATTTAGTGTCTGCAAGCTCTGTTTGAAGATCATCAACNAAACATCAGCCATTTGAGCTACGTCAGCCAATAATCCAAGAGAGTCCATTTGCCTTCCCTCTTGGTCTTCATCAGAAGAAACCACCAAGTTTCTTTTCCTTTTCTTCCCAATTTGTGCTTCTAATCCATGAATCTTATTCTTCAAAGCCACAATTTCAGCACCAAGTGAAGATTTAGTGTCTGCAAGCTCTGTTTGAAGATCATCAACCTTTTGACATACCTGTTGAGCAAATCATATACTGTTGTGAGAGTAATAGGCTCCTTAGCTCCACCAGCAGATTGCTCAGTGGTAATGGGAGCATCATTGGGCCTTTCAGGAGAAACAGGCTCAAATGTAGGAATGCTATCATTAAAAGGCTCTCTTTCAGGACTAGGTGTGGGCAGTCTAGTTATCTCAGGTTCAAAAGGTAAAGGTACTTGTGTACCAAGAGACTGAAGAGTCTCTTCTACCTCAAGAACTGGCTCATCAGGAGCAATAGAGATATGTGGTGTGTGAGGCCTGGGTGAACTAGGGGATGGTGGAGGCTGGTCAGGAGAAGCATTGGATGCTTCAGCAGTAATGGAAGGTCCCTCATCAGTGGAAACTGATGGATTACCATCAGCAGCAACACTGGGAGATGATGGATTTCCATCATCAGCAGGATGTGGAGAGGGAGGAGCATCAGCATTATCACCCTCACCAGCATCATTAAAAATCTTGATGAAGGTTTAACTTATAGAAACAATAGATTAGACCACCATCTAATTATCATAACCAACATGTTATCAAAAGTTATCACAATCATGTATGTCATTAAGTAGAAAACTAGTCTAAGCAAGTGTAGTTTTTAAATTATTGAATTTGCTTATTATCTTATTTGCTCGTGTTAGAGATTTACTTTTAGACTTATATTTTGATTCACTCACAAATCCCTGCGAACGATCCCGACTTACCATAATATCTTGCTATAACGGACGAGTTCACTTGCTCGTATGTATTGTTTCTAGATTCGGTAATTCATCCTAATAAATTTAAAACTTGCACTCATAATCGACACATCAAATATGGTGTAAAATAGTTCGTTTTTGAAAATCGTGTGGTTATAGTCCAAAGTTTTTAAAAAAAATCATTTGGTTCTCTATAACCTTGGCTCTGGTACCAATCTGTAACACCCCGAAAATTTGGAATACAGCGGAAGTCTTAATCGGGGTAATTACGTAATTGATCACAGTCAAACTTATAGAAAAATAGTTCAAAAGATATATTTTTATATCATTCAATGAAAACTCAAATATTCAGAGTTACAAACATTTTTTATAAAGTAAAATGCTTCAAAAGAGGTGACGAGTTTGAAAAGAATGATAAGTTTATTTAAAGATAAAAGAGAGGTCCTGTGTGCCCTTTTTACCAGCTCCGTGCCATCATGCCGCTAATTTCCTGAGATAAACATGCTAAAAAGTCAACACAAGGTTGATTGAATCCATAGTAGTTTAAATTTTGTAATAGTTTGAACACAAGTCAAGTATTTTAAAAAAAAACAATCGAGATAGTCTCGTCTCAATTCAAATCGGGCGCCATATATGTATAAAACAAATATAAATATTGCTCCTAAGGTTCACGAAGCTCAAGCCTTAACATCGTTTTGAAATATCGTAAAAGATAAAATCACCTACACCACAGGGGATGTAGATGAGAAAGAGGCCCTCGGTAAGGGAAGATGCTAGCTTCCTGGTAATTCGAATATAGCACACCTCCTGCCAACTGATCTAGCTGACAGAGGTGGGTTGCCGGTCCCAATAGATCTATCAACTATATTCGCGCTCACTCGCAACTGATTAAGGTTCGTGAAGGGAGGGACTTTTTAGCAGTAGGTCAACTTAGGCAATATCAGGAAAATAAACGCATTCTAAAAATACTTGTGTTCGGTTTATCGCATGTATCTCCCCACAGGGTTTTGAAAACAATTTAAAAGGTGGGACTATGAACTAACCTTGGTAGTGTAGATTTCGAATAGTGCTCAAATGAAGAACAATGAATAGTTATGAATAGCAATGAATAGCTTCCAACTTGCGAAATAAATTAATATGATATATTTAGTTTATTATCGACTTTACGGGTTCGATGTGTGTAATGACGTGTGTGGAAATCTTCAAGTGTGATAGCGTCGGATTAAAATGTTTATAGTTTAAAAAGTATCCAATTATAGTTATCGTTATTATGTATACGAAAAATCTTATCGATTAAAGTTTATTCGTATATTATTATTATAGTGTTAGTAAAAATATTTATTTTAAATATTGTTAGTTGTAATAAAGTTGTTATTATATTTTTGTAAAAAGAAATATATTAAATATTTATTATACATATAGTATATGTATAAAAAGTAAAATAAATGTAGTTTTAAAAAAATTTTACCCCTTACTTTATAAAAAGTTATACTTTTAACCTTTATGTTAAAATAATTACATTTTTAGTCCAAAAATAGCACTTTTACACTTTACACCTCAAGTTTAACCTATTTACAGTTTCTACCCTTATATTATATTTAAAATTACTATTTTCAGTTTTGATCCAAAACTTTCACAGTTTTTACACTTTTTACCCTTTAACGAAATATTTTGCAAAACTAGTCCAAAGTTAAGTATTCGAAAAGTTATCTTTTATTTTTATAAAAGTTATCACTTTTATCTTATAAAAAGTTTACAAAAATCAGTTTTTGATTGAAAAGTATTTCAAAATTTACTTCAGTGTTTCGGAAAAAAATATATGGAGTGTTATGGGCTCGTTAGCCTAGTTTGGGCCAAAAATGGGTTTTGTAAAGAAATAAGGGGTGTTCGAGTAAGCTTA
Organism: Artemisia annua; assembly: GCA_014162995.1. NCBI lineage: Eukaryota > Viridiplantae > Streptophyta > Magnoliopsida > Asterales > Asteraceae > Artemisia > Artemisia annua. The sequence continues at coordinate 106,707 of LBNU01023026.1, forward strand.
AGATTAGGCTAGTTTAAGGGGATGTTTAACAAATTTAAGCTTGCATGTTCGATTATCTCGGTTCATTTATGTTCAAAGAATTTATTGATGTAAAAATATATATGTATAATACGTATAAATAAAAAGATATCGATGCAAACCTAAGGTGTCTAGGTGGTTTTTAATCGTGTTTAAGTTTTATGTTTTATAAGTTTTATTCGATATATGATGAAATGTATGCATGCAAAATGGAAAGTAAATAATGAAAGAAGAAAAAGAAATGTCGAGGACACTTACAACACCAAAAGGTGGTGAATAGTCGAAGTAGAGTTATGGTACGAGAGAAAGAATGACGAGACACGAGCTACAAATTTCTTGCACCTCTTCGAATGGTATCCCACGATCAAATAACGATCCAAGTGATTAGAAAACAACCCAATTATTCTTGTGTGAACTCCCTAAGTTCTGGACAGCGAACAACAAGGAAAGTGAAGTGTTTTTGTGGAATGCTGGAGTGTTTGTGAGGTTTGAAAAGTGTGGTGAGAGTGAATGAATAGTGGAGCTATTATAGAGAACCTTGGTGAAATCCTTGTGAATGGTATGTGAAATGTGTCGAACGTGTTTCTTGCATGGTCAAGTCGAATGGGAACAAAAGTGGCCAAAAGCTTTGGTGTTTAGTCATGTCGATTTGGAATGAATTGTGATGCTATGATTGTAGTTTAGAATTGTTGAATGGTAGGACAAATGAGGGTTAGTAACATGTGAATGTCCTTGATGGATTTGTTTAAGGAGTAGGAGAATCTAATTGAATCGTTGGGGTTAAAAGAGCATTAGGACTCTTGGGTATTAGTCTTAGAAAAAGGGTTATGGGATCAAAAGTTTGTTTATGTGTTAGACTCTACAAGTAGGGTGGCTTGGATATTGTTTAATTTCTTGGTTAGTCTCTCACGCAAAGAAAGAAAAAGAAAAGGAAGGGTGGAGTGGTGTCGAGACATGGGGGAACCAAGGAAAAGTTGAATCGACAATAGGGTGAATTTGGTTTTGGGTTTCTCCTTGGTGTCGAGTAGAGCAAAGAAAGAAAAAGAAAGAACAATGAAATGCAATGCAAGTTTATGGTCAATGTTTGTGTTGTGTTTTCGTGTTACTGTGTTCGAACTGAGAGAAGGACAAGAAAAGAAATGAAGGGTTATGTGTAGGAATTTATGTATAGTAATGTGTTGTGAAATATTAGTTTAGGGAAAAATTTAGTTTAGGAGTATAAGTTTTAGGTTTTGGGCTTGTGGGGTGGCTCGGCCCAACAGGAAAAAGAAAGAAAGAAAAAGAAATTTAAATGGGCTTGTGTGGCGTATGTTGTGTTCGGCCCAAGAACAAAAGAAAGAAAAGAATATGAAATTTTGGGCTAAGGGTTGGTTCGAAGGCCCAAGTGAAAGAAAAGAAGAAATGGGCTAGTTGGTGGGTTCGTGTTGGATTCGGGCCAAAAGGAAAAATATATGAAAGAAAATATATATAAGGTATTTAGTAGTGACGCTTATACATATACATATCGTGTAGTTTAGTTTAGTCTAGATATATCACGGGGTTCGCTTTTAGGTGTCGTTTCGCAAGTGGGAGTTATTCGAGTCACATCTTATTATTCGGTTTCAAGGAGTGACTAAAGTTGATATAGGGTGATAATTTCATAAAAAAATAAATTGGCTTGCAAAAATGGCTTAGTTATTAATAGATTAGAATTTGTTTAGTGATTAGCATTAATAAATGACATGTGAATTTACGAGGGATTACACTAAGTTTCAGCTAATGAATTCGACAAGTGTCCCGGTACATGCTAAGAGTTCGACTTATGAATTCGACAAGTGCCCTATTGTACAAGTTGCCCGGTCGCCTAGTCTATTTTCGAATTAAAATTATTTCTAGTCTAAAATGTGACAAGCCGTAGGGCGACTGGTATATTTTAGTAAATTTCTCATTTTAAACGGCAAAGAACTATTTCATAGTATCTCACACGTATTAAGCAAGACTCGTGTGGCGATGCTATGTGTGATCTTATTATTTGAGCGATTAGTAAAGGCTCATGTGCACTGCTCAGACGCATATGTAACATGAACAATGTCATGCGTATGTTCAAAATCTGAAATGGTCTTTTACTGATGCATAGGAAAGGGTACATAATGACGTCTCTCTCTCTCTCTCTCTCTCTCTCTCTCTCTCTCTCTCTCTCTCTCTCTCTCTCTCTCTCACTTAATGAGTGGCCAGATAATTGTTTCCTCTTATTGGGGAGGCCTAAAAAAACCTCTCTTTGTTAAGAGACTAAATTAAACATTATCCAAATCGCCACTTAAAAAAAATAATAATAATAATAATAATAAAAGAAAAAAAAAAAAAAGTCTATTTATATTTCAATTTTGGCATCAGGCCGGGTTTACGGAGTTAATTAGTTTTTATACATGAGTAAGACATAGGAGTAGTATACATACACTTGTAACAATTTTTGAGCTGGCTTGACTTGAAACAGAAATGACATAAGTAGATACTGTCTTTAATATTGCAAACTATAACCTGAACATGCGTACATATATTCTCTACACTATGGATGGTGATGATATCTCTGTAGTATCTCTTTGAACATTGCTCAAGTTGGATAATTTTATCTTGCAACGTAGGTAGTCAATAACATTATATGTAACTATAACTACAAAAAATAGAGAGATTATCAAATACCCAATCCAATAATACCCGTCGTTAGGGATGAGCAAAACCAACACAAACGAGAGAGGTGCAAGAATGGCCGAGAAGCAAAAGACACATCTTAAGATCATGTAAATGAAGTATGTAAGGGATGAGGGTTCATTTGCAAACCCCTCTAAGTAGTTTGCCATAGCAAAGAAAATCACTGAAGTCGGTATAGCGATGACATAGGCAATAACACCCATGTTGGAAAACAACACGTGAGTTACAAACGGTGATTTATCTGTAAACTTGAGCTGGCCAACTTGCGCCAATGATGGAAACATAGCAAAGAGAGCTACAGTAAATATGAGTTTCCAAATTTTTTTGTAGTAATGAAACCTGTCATAAAGCACAAATGTAATGTTATATAAATGCAGGCACGCATATTTTCAGAAAATGAAACTAGAATAAATAAAGGGATTCTTGTAGAAAAATATAGACGGATATGTGAACGGATAAAGTATACTAACAATCAAAATTAATCAAACTTACTGTGCATGGCGTTTAGTAGTGATGGAAGAAGAATCGTCTTCTTCATATGATGCAGGTCTAATGGTAATGGCTGCATATCCCGTGCTTGTGGTATTAGATTCATGAAGGTTTTGGCCATTGGGAGCTACAAACCTTCCAAAAGAAAAAAAGAAAACAACACAGTGATCACTGGCCTTATTGGAAAAGAAATACTTGCAGAAAGTAAAACAAAAGGGAAACATCGTAAGTTTATATACTTTGAAACGAGTGGGAGTTCTTGTTTCATGGAAATGGGAGGTCTTCCGGTAAGATTACTTGGATCGTGGTCTAAGTTCATCGTGAATGCTTAATTCTTCTATTGTATGTAATTAAGTGTGATCACTGGGTTAGTATTTATATTATCACGAACGTCACCATCTTTAGTTCTTGATGTGAAGTGTTGATTTTTTTTATTTATTTATTTTTTATTTTTTATTTTTTATTTTTTGTGAAGTGTTTATTTCTTGATGTGAAGTTTTTATTTATTTTTATTTTGTGAAGTGTTTATTTCTTGATGTGAAGTGTTTATTTCTTTTTATTTTGTGAAGTGTTTATTTCTTGATGTGAAGTGTTTATTTCTTTTTATTTTGTGAAGTGTTTATTTCTTGATGTGAAGTGTTTGTAATTTTCACACGTTTCGACAAAAAAGAAAAGCAAAAAAAAAGTCACTATCTTTATTTGTACGAAACGAACGTCTGTACGTACTATCATTAACAGCATAAAGCGAATACTCCTATGTACGAGCTAGAAAGGCTTTGTGTTTTTAAACACCAACAAACTAGCATCTACACACCACCCATTTATATTGCATTAAGTATTCGCCTACTTACTTTTGTTTTTTTCTTTTTTCAGTCACAAAACAAAATATAACAACAAAAGCACAAATAATTCTTTCTCTCCTGCAAATTTTTATTTTCTCTCTCTTAGTTGTACCGGTAACTTTTACCTCACCATATCATCTTCCACAACCTCCAAAAATATTGCCACCATCTCTATCTTTTTTTTTTCTTCTTTTAACTCACCAATAAAAAGTTGAGACCAAATTAAGATCTTCAAGATCTTGAATCACATCCACGAAACAAACTTAAAAGTCCAGATCTGAAAACTATAAATCCTTACTAAAAACAAAATCTTGAATTAAAAAATTTTAAAAAATCATAACTTAAAAATGGAGGTAACTATCCGGCGGTTGGCGATGGTGGTTACCCATTTAAAAATGACGGCGGAACTCATACAGACGGATGGCGATGGTGGATACGCAGTGGGGTTAACGGAGCTGACTATCCGACGGGGTTGGCCGGCGGTGGTGCGCAGTTGTGTTCAAATGGAGAAGAGATTTTTTTTTTTTTTTTTTTTTTTTTTTTTTTTTTTTCTTCAAGGTATGTGCAGGAGGAAAAAAAAAGAAAAGAAAAAAAAAATTGTGCCTGCATGAGTGAGAAAGTAACTGTACTTACTTGCTGAACTCATTGGAAAATGTGACAAAATATAGGTGGTGTGTAAAAGACATATCCCGCTAGAAAACTTCGGAAGTTAGTATATTTGCCAACAACACTAATTTAGAGCCTGTTTGGTTAAGGGTTTCAGACTTTCAGCTAGTAGGGTTGGGGTTTTTATTTTTTAAAATGTCACACGGCACCCAAATATTTACTTTCAACCATTTTTCATGTTCATGTTTGGATTAGTGGGCGTGCTGAGGTTTTGAAATGGATTTCATTATTTTCATCTTCGTACTTGTCATCTCAACCACGTATTTTCTCAAGTTTGACTAATAATTCATTTGTTTTACCTTTTTTAATTTATTTTCAATTTTTTTTAACTATTAATATATTTTATATTAATTAAATACTATTTTCGTTCCAAAATTTATGTTTATTTTAACTTTTTAAAACAAACTTTGACCTTAAATATATATATTTTTTATTATATAATACTTGAAAGTTATACCAATGAAAACAAGCATTATATTATACAGAAAAATATATTTAAGATCAAAGTTTGATTAAAAAAGTTAAATGAACATAAATTTTAGGACGGAGGGAGTACAATGTTTTCGCTTACTTTGTATTTATACAAAATCCAAATATGAATCTAACTCATAATCTTAAAAACTCATCTACAAACCAAATAACCCCTTCAGCTCTTCCTTATTGAATTTAGAGTAAAATACACTGTTCGTCCCTAAACTTGTATCCAAAACACACGTTGAATCCTTCGCAAAAATTAAATACACCAAGGGTCCATACTGTTCACTTTTTGTATCACCCAAGGTCCATTTGACTAAGTTCCATCAGTCAACATCCGTTAACTCCCATACGTGTCTTGCACATGAGTGTATTTTGGTTATTTCACCGAGTTATGTTAATTATTTAATTATTTTGATACAACCTTGGGAACGAACGGTGTAATTTACTCCTAAAAGTAACACCATCACCTCATCTACCCTCATTTTTCATCTCCACTCACCACTCTAATCATTACAACCATCCACCACCAACATCATTTTCAAATGAAATATAAAAAATACTTGCTTGCATTAAATTAAAAAGAAACACATATGAAAACACGCATCCAAACTTAATGATTAGTATGGTCTGTAAATCGGTTTAAGAGATAGGATGTGAATGATTTTGTTGTTTGGTTTCCCGTGTATAACGATATGGACCCGATGGGAATGATGAATATTAAAAAGCTCAAGTAACACTTATATAAAGATCATACTTTACTGCTGTGAAACAGTATTTGCCAAGGTGTGTGAAACTTGTGAAGTTTATATTTGTTGTCCTCTATTTATAAAGAGGCGAGTATGGTTTAGAGATAAACAATTTCGTGATGATCAATGGCTGTCAGAGAGCTAGGTGTTGATTATCCGAGAAACAGATAAGGGGGACAGGTGCACTGCTCTCTTTGGCTAGTACAAATTAGTGCTTGTCGTGCGTCCCTATTGCATAGTGTTAGATGGTAGATTTTAACCGTTAGTGACAGTTATAGATGTGACAACCGGTAATTTTGGGACCTTTTCTAAATTCACCGCATTATGTTTTTATAAATGTGAAAAATTGAGTTATCGATAATCCATTGAGTTTTAAGAGAATTGCGTGAAAAGTTTGGAATTTATGAGAAAACGTACATTTCGTTACGTATTAATTAGGCTAAATAAGTACTTCGTGTAGGCACTATATGACTTGGCACTAGGAACTCTAACGTGATGCGTATTTTATAAATAACAGTTACGGTGATTTCGAGTAATTGTTTTATTTTATGAGCCGTGAGTGGTAAACGTTTTGAAGTGATTTTATTCACTAAACAAACTATTTAATTTACGAGGAATTGTTTTTACTTATGAACGGTGGTTATTAAACGACTTGGTGTGGCGACCGATATTTTTATAAACCTTATAAAATATATGTGTCGGGAGAGATGTAAGAAAAATAAAAGTTTTGGGTATCCCAATTTCACTAGTTTATGAGATTTATAACTAGAGGGACCATTTTTGCCTCACACCCAAACTACCTAAACTAATAACCCTAAACCTAATTCTTATTTCATTTCATCATCATCATCTCATCTCTTTCTCTCCCTCTCTCTTGTCTAGCCGGCCGCCACCCTACACCCACGCCACCACCATCACCACGACACCACCACCACTTCAAAACCACCTTTCCACACCTCCTTAACCACTCACCACCATTTGTTTGCTCAAAAACGAACTCCAACACCCTAAACAAACCCTCACCGCCGCTACTTTTCATCACCACCACCCTATTTTTGTTTCTAATTAAGAGATCTACAAGAAAAGGTAAAGAGAACGAATTTTAAATTCGTTAGGGTTGACTTTTACGGGTCAAACCCGAAAGTTTCTTGATTTGGGTTATAAAAGTTAATGGGTTTTATGTTTTTAAACATCTTGGTCACGTTTGGTATCGAATAGGTGATGTTGGGTCGAATTGGTGCTCGGTTTTGGGTCGAACCGTGGGTCAAACCCCACGAATTCGAGGGTTGGACTAGTGTTAGTGATAGTTTTGAGGTTTTGAATACTTGGGTTATGTTTTTGATTGAGATTAGTTGGGTTTGATTGGTTTCGGATTGGTTTAGTTGCGTGTTGTTGTTGTTTTTCTTGTTTGGGTTGCTAGCCGAGACCCCAAAGGGGCGTTTGGTTCGTTAGCGTGGCACGGCCAAGCTCAAGAGAGCCTAAGCCGAGACCCTTTGGTCTCGGCATACCCATTTTGGCACGTTGGGATCGAGCCGAGACCTTTGGTCTCGGTAGGATATATTTTATTTCATGTTTGGTTTGCTCGTTAACTTGGCATTATGTGACGTTTGAGGTTTGGTGCTAAATTAGTAGTTATTATGGGTTCGTTAAGATTTTTGGAATAAACGGTAATATGTGGTTGTTTTGTTTTGAGGTTAAGTAGTTTCGTAAGTTTGGTTGGACTAATATGAGATATAGTTGGAGATGTCGATATATATGTATATATTGTTATAGTTAAAATGGTTAACGTTGGCTAAACGTGTGAACTTAGGATATATGGAAGCTTGTGTATTATATGAAATGTGGCTATATGATTTATTTGTGAATTAATTGTTATGTGTATATATATATTGCGACTAACGTTTGTTGTGATGTGTTGTTGACATGGAAGCTTGGTTACGAAATATGGAGTTATAAGGTTGTGAACTTTTAGTATGACGGAGATAGGATTAGTACGAGAGCCGTAGTCGGCCTCGCGTTATTGAAGTTTGGAAAGTGTGATTGGATATCGGGATATATTTATTGGATTGATTGTTTATGACGTTATTGTGTGCAAGTTGAGGTCGCCTAGACTCCCTAGTCTTGGTTGGCTTCAACAATGCCGTTACATGAGATTTTGGACTTGGACTAGTTATGTGGACCGGGAAGTCATGACTCGGACACGTGGACTCGAATAAATAATAATTCGTTAATATAATTTATTACGCTAAACGTATATATAATATAAGTCTATATATATATATATGTGAAAGCATATGTATATATATTCACTTATATAATAAATAGGTAACGTAATAAATAAAATAATAACGTATCGATAACTATTAACTATTAAGTTAGATTAATATTTATCGGGACCTTATTTAATAAATATATAACGAATTCATATTACGAGTTAATAACGGAAAGTCTTTAAAAATGGATCCTTACGGGTTCAAAACAAATTGTGGTGTTCGAAGTGAATTATTAAATATTCGAGCACACGCTATACAAGTCCAAGACTTATTATTTCTTTGGTAACGAATATTTGACCTTATTTTGAGTAAGTTACGGATTTATTTATCGATAACGGGCCATTAATATTGTTGTTGGACCTATTGGACTGACGAGCCCAATAGGAGCCCGATAAGGATATTAAGTGGTCATGTTGACGAAAAATGCATCCTACGACTAATGATATAACTAAAAGGGGTAATAAGTAAATCGACAAATGGTTGGACTTATTGAGTTGACGAATTTAATAAACCGTCGACCATTTACGCGATGACTTATCGATCCATGAGGTCATATCATTTGACCTTGACTTTTGCGTGCTATTTGATGACTTCTTATATGATTTAAATGCTACTACGTGCTATGTGGATTATTTGACTTTCGTGATATATGCCGTTGAGAGATTTCATTTTGGGTATGCTTATATGATATGATTGGATGAATTATTTGGCGTGAGTTCATTTGAGTCGGGACTATGCCTCTAGTACCCATACCAAACGATACCGAACGATACCAAGCGATGACTACAACCTTTTTAAAAGAATGTTTTCTTTTGGATAAATAAACGGAAAATACTCGGGAATTACGGGAAGTAACCGATTTCGAGAAAGTTATATATTAAGTGAGTTCTAAATATGTATAGGTCGTGCCGAGTCATAGTTGCTGTGAAGTCTTAGCCTTGCTTACTTTTGCTATTTACGTATCTATCTTGATTTGTGCTTACGACATTCGAGGTGAGTTTCATAGCCCCACTTTTACTCGTATTTTAATCATTTTAATGGTTTTCCTAAATTGGGGGAGAATACATGCTACTGTTTTCTTGGACCTGCTACTGTTTCGCTTTGCTATTGTGTGGACTAGTTTTAGGGTAGACGGAGGTAGTCGTTGACTTAGAGCTAGGGCGTTTGACCCTAGTTTGGAATAGACGCTATCGCGGCCTAGGTTCGGGACAGTCTTGGGTGGTTCCTTGCTGTAGCCTGACTAGTGACCGCTGAGAGGCCTGCTCACCATGACCATTCATCTTTCCTAAGATGATAAACGATTGATTGATTGAGATTGAGATTGAGATTATGATTGTGATTGTGAGTCTACACCTACTCTAGTTACACATAGCGCTAAAATTCTTCAGGTCCCGTATTGATTTTGCCTTAAACCTATGAACTCACCAGCGAAAGCTGACCTTTTTAAGCATGTATTTCTCAGGTAATTAGAAGCCTGGCTTTCACTACTTGGACAACGGTTATGCTGCTTGGATCTTGGCTTGGTTTGAGACATCGATGGGACTCTGATATTTCTATTTTAGACCTATTTACTTTTATTAACTATGGGCTTTCCTTTTAAAAGATTTTGGATGAATGTAAACTTTAACCTTACGTTGACCTTGTTTACATTTGCATCTATGATATCTTGTTATCTATTCTTGTGATGATACCAATTCCCCGTAGCACCCTGAAAGCTTGTAAGTCTTCCGCTGTACGAATTTTGGGGGTGTTAAACAAGTTTATTCCATGGATAAAAGATGCAGATTACAAAGAAAAGTTCATTCAAAACACAAAAGGATCTACATCACATGATTTCTACTAAGAAGACTACTTCATGGGTCCTTTTCCTTTGTCCTTGGGATCTGCCATTTTCTTGTGCACTCCCCTGGCTTGCATCTTCTCATCCCACAACCTTGGACAAGCAAGCCCCAACACAACCTTGAGGGGAGGTTCTCTTGTTGATTTGGAGGACTCAGGAACAGGAACAACAGGCAAAGGAGGCATCTTTGACAAAGCTGATTGCAAGGCCTGAGTAAGAGCATTGGGAAGCTTCTCTGCAAGATTAGCAGTGTCTTCTTCATGAGGAACCCTAGATGGTCCCTCACTTTTTGAAGTACCTTCACCTCTTTGTCTGGTGGGTGCTCTGTAGTCTCTATGCCATGGAAGATAGGCAGCATTGATGTCATGTNACAAAGCTGATTGCAAGGCCTGAGTAAGAGCATTGGGAAGCTTCTCTGCAAGATTAGCAGTGTCTTCTTCATGAGGAACCCTAGATGGTCCCTCACTTTTTGAAGTACCTTCACCTCTTTGTCTGGTGGGTGCTCTGTAGTCTCTATGCCATGGAAGATAGGCAGCATTGATGTCATGTTTGAATTTTCAAGCTTGTTCCTTGGTTCTGATTAATCTACGGGGAGGACGGTATGGTGGCAAGTATGGTGGCATTGGCATGATGTCGTTTGGCGTGTCAAACTCTGAGTCGGATGAATCAGAAGAGTCTGAGGAGATGTCGATAATTTCTCTTTTTGGTGCCATGAGAAATTTTGGATAAGATTGATTTTTGATGAAAAAGATTGTTTGATTTGATATGAGAGGATAATAAGGGTTTGATTTGTTTTATAATTGGAAGTGATCGGCTTTTCCTCTTATAAAGAATCAAAATTGGGGAAAAATTAATGCATAGTGGGTGATTAGCATTAATTATGGTTAATATTGTGGAAAGTTTGACTTTT
>LBNU01023027.1:2078-25969 GCA_014162995.1 Artemisia annua
TTATGTGGCCCGATGAGAGTTGAAAGTATCAATGGGAAGAAGTATATTCTTGTTATCGTCGATGATTATTCAAGATATACATGGGTGAAGTTTTTGAGATCAAAAGATGAAGCACCTAGCACCATCATCACCTTTCTGAAGCGTATTCAAGTTCTACTTCAAGCTCCAGTAAGGATTGTAAGAACAGATAACGGCACAGAATTCACAAATCAGGAGTTAAGAACGTATTTTGAAGATGTTGGAATTACACATCAAACATCAGCTGTTAGAACTCCACAGCAGAACGGGGTAGTTGAAAGAAGAAATAGAACTCTTGTGGAAGCTGCTCGTACTATGCTGATTTATTCTAGTGCACCACTATTCTTATGGGCTGATGCTGTCGCTACTGCATGTTTCACTCAAAACCGATCCTTACTCCATCCCAGATTCAACAAAACACCTTATGAGCTTGTGAACGGTCGAAAACCAGACATCTCTTATCTTCACGTGTTTGGCGCTTTGTGCTATCCGACGAACGACAGAGAAGATCTTGGTAAATTGAAAGCTAAGGGTGATATTGGAATCTTCATTGGTTACTTAGAAAATTCGAGGGCATTCAGGGTGTATGTTAGAAGAACTAAGAGGATAATGGAGACGATGAATGTGAAATTTGACGAGATTTCACAAATGGCTTCTGAGAGACTCACTCTAGAACCCACGCTTAATCCAATGGCTTCTAATCATTCCGGATTAGGACCCGAACCTAACAGAAAGACTTCTGGACATATCAGTTCAGGACTCGTACCTAATGGAGCTCAGTCAACTATACCAGATAAACCAACAAATCAAGAACTGGAAAATTTCTTCGAGTTAATGTTTGATGAATATTATGGTGGAACTTCGACAAATGCATCTTCACATCATTCCGCTGCACCCACTCAACATCAACAACCACCACCACCACAAACACAAGAGGTATCTACAACAGTCGAAACTCAAGCACCAACTCCCTCAACATCATCATCAACATCTACTCCAGCATCTCCAGTGATTGAAATTGTTCTACCAAGAGTTGATGAGCAAAACCAAAATTCAACTTTTCAAAGAGAATCTTCACAACAAAATGCTACGTTAGACGAAGAAGAAGAAGTTTTTGAAAACCCGTTTGCTTCTGAATCTGAATCATCTTCTTCGAGGTTACATGAACCATCAAACACGCATATGTTGAATTCAAGATACCCTTCTACACTCAAATGGACTAAAGACCATCCAATCGAACATGTCATTGGTGAACCATCCAGGCCAGTTCAGACGAGGAGACAGCTTGCCACCGATCTCGAATTATGTATCTACATCTGTGCTTTAAGTTTGAAAGAACCTAAGAACATTCGAGAGGCAATGGCAGAATACCCGTGGATTGAAGCGATGCAGGATGAAATTCTTTCATACAATTTACACGATAGTTGGGAACTTGTACCCAGACCACTTGAGAAACGTGTTCTTGATCTCAAATGGTTGTGGAAGAACAAATTGGATGAAGAAATGACTGTAATCCGCAACAAAGCTCGTCTTGTGGCTAAAGGATATCCGCAAGAAGAAGGGATAGATTTCGAAGAATCATTCGCGCCCGTTGCTAGACTTGAAGCAGTCAGGATTTTCTTAGCTTATGCCGCTCACAAAAACATCACCGTCTATCAGATGGACATTAAGACTGCGTTCTTGAATGGAACTTTGAAAGAGGAAGTGTATGTGACGCAGCCAGAGGGATTCGTCGACAAAGAACATCCAGACTACGTCTACAGGCTTAAGAAAGCCATTTATGGTTTGAAACAGGCTCCAAGGGCGTGGTATGACGAACTGTCTTCTTTCTTGCTGAAAAACAATTTCACCACAGGAACGGTTGATAAAACTTTGTTTACTAAAAAACACAAAGATGACATCTTAATTGTTCAAATTTATGTCGATGACATCATCTTTGGATCAACCAATCCTAATCTTTCAAAACAATTTGAAAATCTCATGAAAAGCAAATTTGAAATGTCCATGATGGGGGAACTAAAATTCTTTCTTGGTTTACAAGTACATCAGTCCCCTAGTGGTATTTTTATCAATCAAGCTAAATATACAATTGAGATTTTAAAGAAACATGGCATGGAAGATTGTGACTCTGTTGGTACTCCAATGGTCACTTCACCGAAAATTGGTGCTGATTTATTCGGGAAACCCATAGATCCGAAGAAATATCGGAGTATGATTGGTTCTCTCATGTACTTAACTGCTAGTCGACCAGATATTCAATTTGCTGTTTGTCTCTTAGCACGGTTTCAGGCAAAGCCTACCGAACTTCACCTCAAAGAGGTTAAACGGATCTTTCGGTATCTTCGAAGAACCATTAACATGGGACTTTGGTATCCGAAGGATTCGGGGTTTAATCTAACAGCATTTTCAGATGCCGACCATGCAGGTGATCAAGTTACAGCAAAAAGTACATCAGGCGGAGCACAATTTTTGGGTGAAAAACTGGTCAGCTGGTCGTCTAAGAAACAGGATTGCACTACACTGTCAACCGCGGAAGCCGAGTATGTGTCTCTATCTGCGTGTTGTGCCCAAGTTCTTTGGATGCGGACACAGCTCACAGATTATGGTTTTCATTTCGACCGCATACCTATGTATTGTGACTCGAAAAGTGCCATAGCCATCTCGTGCAACCCCGTGCATCATTCTAAGACGAAGCATATTAGAGTCCGCTACCACTTCATAAAAGAGCACGTAGAAGAGGGTACAGTTGAAATTCATTTCGTTAAGACGGATTACCAACTTGCCGATCTATTTACTAAAGCCCTTCCAAAAGAAAGGTTTGACGAATTAGTTCGACGAATTGGCATGCGAAGCCTAACCCCTGAGGAGTTAGAACGTCTTCTCGAATCTTCTTGAAAAACATTTTCAAAACCGCTTCGCTGTAAATATTTTTGAAAAAAGAAAATACAAAATTTGAAAAACCAACAAAAACAAAATAAAAAATAGAAAATTTTCAAAAACACAAAAACAATATAAAATCTAAAAATCCAAAAATATTCTTCTCACGACATGTCTCTCGTATAATCGATATTATGTACGTTTCTAGAAATGCCTTTCAAAAATGACACGGATATGTACATATGCTTGAGCGAGAGTTCATTTAAATGTTTTCTAAAACATGTCGTTTCTCTAAATTTTTCTTCACAATGGCTTTCGTATACTTCAGTACGAAACCCGAGCTTAATTGATGACTTCTTAGTATTTCAACTAAGAACTCGTTTTTCAAAGAAAGGAAAGTGCTTAATTAAAAACAAAGGTTTCAAAAACTTTTTAAGCACTTAGCCTCAAAACAAAATGACTTGTGTACATTTCAGTACATAACTCGTATTTCAAAGAAAAAACTCCCTCTAAATCCATTAAAATTGATTTTAAACTTTATGTTTAAACAATATGCTTTCTTTGAGGGGGAGTATAAAAATCAAAAAGAAAATGTTCCAATTTCATGCGAAAAAGTCCGTCTTTCTCTCCAAATGCTTTTATTTAATCAGTTGATATCAAAAATATCACGATATGCTATTTTTGAGGGGGAGAAGACGTGATTAAATGTGATCAAAAATGTTCAAAAGTTGTGGCAGAATCTCGAGCTCGTAAGTAAAGACATAAAAGTCTTATACTAGACTCAGAATTGACTCTCGAATTGACGAAACAAAATGTTAGTATTCGAAAGGATTTATCCAAGTAGAAATGTACCGATTCGAGAAACTCTTAATTAGATGTTTACCATGACGGGTCTAACTTCCTTTTTAGGAATGTTAACAACATCAAGTTAGTTATTAGGGCTAGTTGTCACCTAAAAGCTGATAATGGATCCCTTTAACTAAGCAACGTAAACGTGTCCCTCGGGTATATGTCTATTAAGAGTGGATCAATTCAAAAAGTGCCAACTCTACCCAACATGTGCAAATTTATCTTAACATATCATGAGCACATGTGAAGGGGGAGTATTTCAAAAGTGCAAAACTCTCAATGTGTTAACAAAAATGTGTTTTATGATCATAAACACTTTGAGAGATTTTCAAGCAAAAGGTTTATGGCAACAATAGGATAGTCATGGTGTTATAAGGTGACTAAGGTTAGGAAAAACCGTCCTATGATCCGCCAGAACCGGAGGGATCTACCCAAGGACAATTCCAATAGATAGAATTAGAAGTCCTTAGGTATGATTAAAAGAAGGAGTAAAGAATGAAAGGGAAAGAAGGGGTTGAAGAATTAAAAAGAAATGAAATGAGAAAGGGTGAAAAGAAATGAGCCCTCCATATGTTCAACCATAGGTCAGACACCGGGTTCAATTCATTTGCTACTGATTGTTACTAAGGTGACATCGGTATTGAAGACAAGACGTCATGGACCCAGTGACGCACTGCACTTAAACCTTCTAGCCACTCGGGTATCTCTCAAAAGATACTTGTTTCATTCTCACGGAGAACCCTGCATAATCTATTGACCACTCATTCCGAGTGTGTTGATATTGAAAAGGAGGTACTCTGCTCCATTCCTCCGACGACTAAATGTGCACTTATTGAGTCTAGAGCCAAGAGATTCATCAAAAGATCTCATAGGAACACACAATATTATTACACTGGTTGTTCTACATCAATGGACGCCAGATGTAAACTTTAGAGTCCTACGCAGGTCTTAGCAATCTGCCAGAACGTTTATGAGAGAATTTACTTATGTACTTCTCAATGATTGAACGGAAACTCCTGCCAGGGTCAACATCAAACAGCCCTGACAGCAGGTCACTTCGGTAATCTCTTGTGGGTTACGCTTAGTGTTTCGGTGGATTCCAAACGGTCTACAGTCGTGGGGTGATCTCCAGCGACTCACCTAATCGTGGGTGTACTTCGGTATGTCTGTGTAAGCTCTTTCGAGGGTATCCGATTAGGAACGGCCATGGTAAGGGTTGGAGAAAGTCTTCACAATATGCTGTTGACGATCTCTAATTCCAAACCTGTAAGTACCGGTTGTTTTATTGCTAACTGTTTTATGCAGGTACAACCACCACACTAGTTTCCACATGCTCATACATACATCTCAACGTCAATGGAAAGTTCTCACAAAGATCAAAGGAAAGCAACAGTCAAAGAAAGATTCTACGCCAAAAAGAAGAATCTACAAAGTTAAGTGATAAAGATCAATGTGAAAGAACCGCAACAACAAATGTATGTATGGCAAAGACTAAAGATGTATGAGCATGTTGGAAAGGCGATCAACCTACAAAGACGAAGCAGTGACAAAAGGCAGATGAACAACCGCAACAACAAAGAACAAAGAAAACTCACGTAACAAAGATCACATAGCATGAAGGAACAAAGAACAATGAATGTTGAACAATGACTTATCAAATGTTTTCTAAAGACGTCAAGAGCAAAGAATGTTAAAGTTTAAAGACAAAGATGAAGACGTCACGCAACCTTCAATGACCAACACTTAGGGGGAGATTGTTAGCTTTGTATTTTTTATATATAAAGTGTCGGTCATTAAAGTCTTAAATCATGTAATAGGTTGCGTTAGAAAGCGTTTCAAAAGTTATATGTTCAAGTTAGAATAAACTAGGAAGTTCAAGGGCTAAACATGTAAAAGCCTAAAACTAATATCCTAGTTCCTTATATTGTATTGTAAGCCTCATTATTGAGGTTGAGCTTCATCATCCAATACACACACATAGTTCTTATCTTTTACATGAAGTCTCCACTCTCTCTCTCTCTCTACTCTCTCTCTAGAATAAGATTGAATAAGTTGTGAAATAAGTTGTATCCAAGGTCCTACATGCTGAAATAAGCAATCCCTGTATAGCAATTATTATGATAAATCGACTCATTCGTCAGTACAGGAATCAAAATTGCCAACTCATTAAGAACTGATAGAAATTAGCTAGTACATCATAGCATCCATATTTGCAAATAAAACATCCTTTTCACATTAATATATACTCGTATAACACAGTTATGTTTCTTTTTCAAATGAAACTGTTCCACCTCGCCAAGGCGGAAACGCGAGTGTGTAACTTCATGGATATCATCACAACACATGGTGTATATATAGAGAAATACTACATGCACATAAATAGAGCAAAGTACTGATACGAAGTGTCGTAACAATACTCCAAAATAAAACAACCAAAACAAACCTTCAAAGGTATCTTCCACAAAGTCAAATAAATTCATATCTAAACATATAGATAATTCATTCTCAAATGCAACTAAAGTCTCTTCTAGTTGCTTCCTTCTATCTTATCCTTAGAATGCTCACCTGAAAATGATGCTTAAAACGTCAACATAATGTTGGTGAGATTCATAGGTTTAAGACACACAATATCACACAAGGCAACCAGTTCACTGTGATTATAAAACATAGCTGCACAAATAATTATAGTTATTATACAAGCTACAGGTATTCGCAAACCAACCAACACACAACATCTGGGCCGGAACGTGACCCCCGCTCCAAATAATGGGTAATTAATACCCTCCGATCGGACCACACAGAATAATATTGAGTAGGAGTACTACTCTCCAATTGGATACTCCTTCCAATTGGACCACACAACATCATCACACAACATTTACCACATAGCATTCATACGATAACATTATAAGTCCAAGCTTTTTAAACCACACATAATCACAGTAACTCAAAGCAATTAACACAAGCATCATACCCATCCGAAGTTTAAAATAAAGTAAAAATATGGGACTATGAACTCACCTCAACTTTGCAGCTTCCATAAACACAAATCACAAATCTATATAACACAAATAAGTTCACGTTACACATGGCCAAGCTATAAGCTATAACCCATGTAATACTCATATGATGGATGTATAAGGTTCATATGACCCACCATGAATCTCCTAGACACCATACTAAATACCACCAATCACTAACATTCACTAAATCCCTTGCACAAACAATTTCAGAAAACGCAGAATTTTAGGGTACATTTACCCACATAAAATCACGACAAAACAAGCTCCACGACTCACACAAAAAATTCACTATGGTCCCTTATGAGTAGACAAGCTATCATAAGAAGGCCATGCACTCTAAACACACACAAGTACCCATAAGAAAATCAAACTTGACAACTATCCAGATTCGGATCTGAACGCACACCAAAAAGTTTTAATCAAAATAAAATACTTCCATAACTTTTTATCGCGAATCCTTTTCGTGGGATTCTAAGATAACCTAAAACTCAACTTTCCCAGAAGGGCTAACCTAGATATCACTTTTTCAACCACAAATCACTATCAAACTTATACCCAAATTCTGTCCCGGTTTAACAGCTTTAACACCTTATCTTTGAAAAATCAAAAGACCAACTTCCGGACCTAGAAATCAATCTTGGTCGGACTTTTTGGAAAGCTCTTTCACTGAACTTCAATTTAGACTAAAAATTCGTGTTCTAACTCATCTCCTACTATTTTACCTCGTCGTATCTTTACAGCCCTTCAAAGTTGTCCCTAACTAACTCAACGTTTAACATGTTTTATCACCAAAACAACTTCACTAATCATCATACCATTAATAACTAATGATCCTAACATGTTTAACATCATTATTTTCCAGAATTTTATAAACCCTAAATCCATCATAATTTATATTACATGAATTAAAATTATAATTAAACAATTGAACATGTGTTTTAAGAATTTTACCTTGATCTTTGATTTCTACTCCAAAAGAATAAACCACAATTTTTTTTCTTCTTCCCCTCTTGCTTTGGTCGATCAAAATATGCAGGAAAAAGGGTTATGGGTCGTTTGGTATGATTATAAGGGTAGGGGTTGGGCTTGTTTGGGTTGGACTAGGATTCCTTATGCTAGGAATTGTATTTGGGCTACAATTGGGTTTCTTTTCCCTTCTTTTTTCCTAGCCGGTCGATCACCCCCCCCCCCACATATACATATTTTACATTTTTTTTATTAAATTAAATATTACACTCAAAACCTTATACTTTTTATATTTTATGCGCTCCCATAACGAAACCTAACGTCTTACGCGATAAACCTTAGTTTTTACGACGACTCAGAAAATAATCATTTTCAAAATAAAGTTTCCGAAAATAGAATTTCACACACTCTATAAATATATCTCATAAAAACAACCCCCTCGCAATTTACTAATGCTCAAACACTTGAACGAAAACTTGTTACGCAAAACCACGAAACACCAAAACTACACAAGTCATTTCTACACCATAAAGGCGATCAAAATGAACTTACCCAAAATTAATAGTTCCCAAATCATAACAACAACCTCACACAAAAGGGATTTAGTGCCAACACACGTACTTACCACCATATATCTCATATATACCACACATNAAAACAACCCCCTCGCAATTTACTAATGCTCAAACACTTGAACGAAAACTTGTTACGCAAAACCACGAAACACCAAAACTACACAAGTCATTTCTACACCATAAAGGCGATCAAAATGAACTTACCCAAAATTAATAGTTCCCAAATCATAACAACAACCTCACACAAAAGGGATTTAGTGCCAACACACGTACTTACCACCATATATCTCATATATACCACACATTACACATAGTACACACCAACAAAAGTCAAATGGATCGAGACTATTAGTCAAACTAATTTGCTAAAATCACGGTTGTCACAGAAACTAATTGTCTATCCAAAGAACATAACAACGTTAGGAACCAATGCAATGATATCTATCGGGTGTTTGAAAACATGTGCAGTTGTTGGCTTATATTCTACAAAAATGCACCAAGTCATAACAATAACTAAATGCCATTTCATAACAATAAACACAGGCTACTAAGTGCTATTTTACAAACTACTACTTATCCTCAAAAAGTAGTTATCTTCCTTTTTCCTTGATCAAGATGTTGATAACTGATATTTCCCCTTCCTCCAGTTCAAGCGACAACACAACCTCAGCATGCCGGCCCATAATCAGAAATCGTCAAACTCGCTTTCGATCCTCTCGTTGGCTCCGTGCCAGTCACTTCAAATTCAAAAAAAATAGACATCAATTTTAATCAGGATTGATCATACATGACTAAAGTGAAGTTTAAAAAAGAACCAAAAAAGTTATCGTCGATCACTTTGCATAAAGAATACCACAATGGTAAGTACAAAATCAACAGCAGCAGATTTACAAACATGCAACGCATAACCAAATCGAAGAAAAAGTGTCATAAGAATCAAAGGATTACAAATCATACCATAAAGAGACCCAATATCATCAATGTGGTTACTGTAAGCTCGTATCTGCCAAGAAGGAGGCAAAATCATGTTGGATTTAATCACTTCAGAACTTTGATTAGAAACCATAAGGATGTAAAATGCAATTGTACGGGTGTTCTTGTTGTTCAAATAAAAGGGTGTTTGGGGATTGTAACCAGGGGAGTCGAAGTGGGTGGGATATAAAGGTGAGAAAAGTGAAATGAGTAAAATACCCTGACATGGTCTTCAAACTAACGGAAGAAAATAACGCTAGTTAGGCCGAAGGACACAAATTGCATGGAAACATCCATAGTAAGCACCTTTTTTGATGTTGTAACTTTTCGGTGGCTAAATTTGCAATTTTGACTATGCTGAAGGACATTTTTTGCAGTTTACCTTAGGGGTTGTTTGATAAAACTGTATTATTTAGCACTTAATGAATAAAAAATGTTGAATAATTCAAAGGCGCTGAATGAAATGACTCTGAATTAAAAACTGTTTGATGAATGTTTCTGTAGCGCCTCTGAATAAAAGAAAATTACCATTTTAACCTGAACTATGATTTAATAGTAAATGGAATATATTATTGATAACTATTTAACGGTTGTCTAGTGGTAAAAAGGCTTGTGACTATCACTCTAAATGTGTGAGGTCTCAAGTGCAATTCCTGCTAGGTGCAAAAAACCTTAAGTGGCCACGCCAACCTCCTGAAAAGGGAGGGCTTCACTTGGTTTGAGTCTATGTGGCGGTGAGTTCAAACCCCATTGATTAGTCGGCAAAAAAGTCGAAAACCAAAGGTTATCAAAAAAAAAATGATAAATAATGTTTGTTTAAACTAGTGAAATTTGTACGTAAATAAAAACCAATATATATTGTAAATAATAATATCATCACAAAGAATCATACAAATATAATTTAAGAGCACTAGGTATCGTATTGACGTTTAACATGTTATCGGTATGCCAACTCAGCGCCACGTCATCCCCTCTCAAATAACACACCAATCACTCAAACACTCTCTCTCTCATGACACAGAACTAACATGTTATTGGGTCCTACAAAATATCTCACTAAAAATTACCACACACTCAATAAAAAAAGAATAATTAAAAACATATATGAAATAATTGTTTTGTTCACAAGCTAAATTAAAATTTAGAAATAACACAAAGCTATTGGTAGATTAATAGATAGATATGCATGAGCTCTAAAGCAAATATATAACGAAGTAAAATAGTTGTGATAAAAGTCAAACAAGTTATCCTCACCACACACTTATCTTTTTCTTTCTTTTCTTTTTCTCTCTCTTTTATCATTATGTTCTTCTTCGATTAAACCTCAAAACCTGCAACCTACCATTTCTAAACCTTTAATTTTAAAGAAAAAACTAAACAAAAATTGGAAGAGCACCAAGGCCGTCTCTGCACACTCACAATACACAAAAAACCAAAAAAAAAAAAAAAAAAAAAAAATAGATAAACACACACACAAGAAACCATTGGCGTGAGCCACTCTAGTAACTCAAACACGGATGGCTTGTGAATGGCGTGTTCCTCGGTACCTTCGTTGGCGCGTTATTGGTAACCAAAGGGACGAATGGCGTGTAAACAAAGACGATACCGAGTGCTCTAATAATCATGAAATTTCATAGTATATATTTTTCAAACATATAAGCAAATTACTTGACGGAATCTTTTGTTATTTAAAATTATAAAAGTACAGTGTTGATGTTCTATCACTCATAGTACATTTTATTTTTAAATTTAATAAAAGTAGGGAAGTAGCCTAGCATTAGGAAGGTACATATGTAGCCCACTGAATCATATAGGGCACTGCCTCACACAAAATCGCTCAGCGCGAAATGAACCACTCAGCGTCCTCTTTTTAAATTGTCAAACACACTTACCGATTAATTCTTACCTAATAAGTGTTGAATTATATGATTCAGCAGTAATCAAACACACTCTTAGTGTTTATTATGAAGGTTTTGAATTAGAGAATTAGTTAATACCTTAAAAAGAATGTTTGGTATGTAGATTTAGAAACAAAAAGAAAATAAATTCCTCAAAATGGATACCTAATAAATAGATGAGTTTAATACCCAAAATGGAACTCCATTCATGTTGTATGACTAAATTACATAACTATACAACTATAAGTAGATAGTACTACTATTTTAAAGGACTCGTTTGCAATTTCATTATCCATAAAGGGCTGATACCTACAAACTATAGGGACAACTTCTAATATAGATTCCGTAAATGGAAGATACCTAAGGCAAACTCAGTCAGTCAGTCAGTCAGTCAATCACTTTAACTCTCAAAAACCTACGCCACACACTTCAAAAACCTTAAAAACACATGGCATCACAAAATCATCATCAACATGATCATGATCATGATCACCATCATGAGCATGAACATGATCATCAACATGGTAATGGGTAAGCATATATTATTTTTTTTTACATATATATGAACATATAGTTTGTAGCTTTTTATTTGATTATAATCTTGAGTAATATCTTGTTTTTCAGTTTCTTAATGTTTATACTTCAGTTTATTTATTTGTTATTAAGATGGTTTAGTAGGATATGATGATATTTTTTTTGAGTGTTTTGTTTGTTTGTTTGTTTGAATAGGTGACTGTGCTAAATACAGTAATACTTTAGAAATGATATCTTTTTGGGTTGTTTTGTTTGTAGGAAAGAAAAAAAATGAATTAGTGTGTCTAGTAATTATTTTTAAGCATGATATGCTTTTTGAATGATGAAATGAATGAATGTGTATTTGGGAATAATATACTGGGCTGTTTTGTTAGTTTAAATGAGTAGATAAATGTGTAATTCTAACAATAATAATTATCTTTAAGAATGAAACAGAGAAATGACTGTGTATATATATCATTTTAAGAATGATTTGATGTTGGTTGTTTTGTTTGTAACTTTGTATGAATGAATGTGTTTATTTACAATAATAAGAAGAATATATGTTTAGTTGTTTTGTTTTGTTTGTAAATGAATAAATGAATGAAATTATATGAAGAATGAGTCTTTTTTGGGCCGTTTTATTATATCCGGATTGATATGTGTTTGGTATTTGTTGTGTTTATATGAATGAATGTAGGTCATCATTTGTTGGAAAAGATGGGAAGATATACCATAGTCATGATGGTTTAGCACCACATTCACATGAACCTATTTACTCACCAGGTTTCTTCAGCAGAAGAGCTCCTCCACTTGTTACAAGGGATTTTAATGAAAGAGCTTTCACTATCGGTATTGGCGGTCCTGTTGGTACCGGGTATATTGTAACTATATCTTTATTCATGTTCGTTTTTGGTATATCACTTGGATCATGTTTTATTTTACTTTTATATCTTAGGCATGTAAAGTAGAACCTTTTTGAAAAAAATTTGTTGATTGCTGAATTTGGCCTATAAGTAGTCCTTTGATCTCAGCCTTCAGGGTTACGGATATTCCTAAGTCAGGACATATCTATTTTAAACTTTTGGTATGACCAAGTTTGTCAAAATCCAAAGTGTTTTTTCACTATCATGTTTTTACTCACATTCTTAAACTGACAGTTTTTTCTGATGTTAATATCCTTGTTATCTTTTTAGAGAATGTTTGCCTCAAAACAACTACTTACAACATCAAAGATTTTCAGATTTTGTTCTCTCTCTCTCTCCCAAAAAAAAAAAATAAATAAATAAATAAAAATTGTTGATTGCCGAATTTGGCCTATAAGTAGTCCTTTGATCTCAGTCTTCAGGGTTACAGATATTCCTAAATCAGGACATATCTATGTTTAACTTTTGGTATGACCAAGTTTGCCAACAATCCAAAGTGTTTTCACACTTATTACTCACATTCTTAAACTGACAGTTTTTTAATATCCTTGTTATCTTTTTAGAGAATGTTTGCCTCAAAACAACTACTTACGACATCAAAGATTTTGAGATTTTGTTCTCTGTCCCAAAATACAGGGAGACAAAATAATGAACATTTTGATTTTATTTTTGTTGTCTAATCTAGTGATTCAACTACTGCAATATGTATGTTTTCTTCAAGTAGTTGTTAGTATTATTAAGTAGTTTCTAATAATGTTTAAACCTAATAATACAGAAAAACGGCGTTAATGTTGGCACTCTGTAGATTTTTGCGTGACAAATACAGTCTTGCCGCGGTATGTATGATGGCCACTGTTGCTTTGTATCTTACTTTCATTTTCTAGTCCATATCAACAATTAAGACTTTATTATTTCTCCTAAACATGCACGATTCCTTATGGGTCTTTTGTACTATTAAGGTTACAAACGATATTTTCACAAAAGAGGATGGTGAATTTTTGGTGAAAAATGGAGCGCTTCCCGAGGAAAGGATTCGGGCTGTAGAGACAGGAGGGTGCCCACACGCTGCTATTAGAGAAGATATCAGCATTAATCTTGGCCCTCTTGAGGAGTTGTCCAACTTGTACAAAGCTGATATACTTCTTTGTGAATCTGGTGGAGGTAATTGAAATTGACTCTTTGCAGCCTTAAGACCTGATTAGAAGCTTTGTTTAGGAGGTGTTTAGATCTGAGTTATAAAACTGGTTATATAATTATTTCGATTAATATCACATAAATTATTTAAGAAAGAAGCAAGATTACTTGGGTACTCTTTTATACTCGGTAGTCCCATTTAAAAGAATTTCACCCACTTGGAACTATAGATGATTGATGTATTCAAGTAAGCAAGATAAGAATAGTTTTTGTATAGTTGAAAGTTTATTAACTATGTTATTTCACATCATATACATTAACAACATATAAGAATGTATACATTGTTCAATTTATCTACTAGCAATACCTTAAAATATCCAGAATATGTTCAGCACTTCTAGAACTTGTTAACGAGTAATCCAACTTCAAGTAGTAGAAACACATCCAAGCTAGCGCTGCCTCTTGCAGTCAACATGACATAACTAGCTTTAAAATACACACCAAGCCGTCCCCTTAGAATAGAGAACTCCATTTCAATTCGTAGAGCAAAATTCATTGTTATAGTTTTATTTTAAAAATTAATCTTTGTTTAATTCATTTGATTGCAGACAATTTGGCTGCCAACTTCAGCAGGGAACTAGCCGACTACATCATCTATATCATAGATGTTTCTGGCGGTGACAAAATTCCCCGTAAAGGAGGCCCTGGCATTACACAAGCTGACCTTCTTGTATGTGGTCTGCTTCATCGTCTCATATGCATCTAAAACTTAATAAGAGAATTCGATATGGATGAATATAGATAACTGTTCTTTTAGATATCAAAATGTTCGAAAGATATAATGAAATAAGTTTTTGTACTTTCAGGTGATAAATAAGACTGATCTTGCAGCAGCAGTTGGGGCTGATTTGGCAGTCATGGAGCGTGATGCTCTTAAAATGCGGGATGGCGGACCATTTGTATTTGCTCAGGTATGTCTGTTGAAATGATTCTTATTACAAATTTTATTCTGTTTTGGGTTACATCAAATTTGAATCTTCTGTTTTTTTAATT
This sequence comes from Artemisia annua, assembly GCA_014162995.1. Lineage (NCBI taxonomy): Eukaryota > Viridiplantae > Streptophyta > Magnoliopsida > Asterales > Asteraceae > Artemisia > Artemisia annua. The sequence goes on from LBNU01023027.1 coordinate 16,883, forward strand.
AACCTTATATTCTTATAAACTTGGGGTTGTTTGTGTTCCAATATGTATTTGCAGGTAAAACATGGTGTTGGTGTGGAAGAAATAGTACACAACGTTTTGCAAGCTTGGGAAACAACAACAGGGTCTAAACGCCGCTGATGTCTTTTTTTTTTAACTTTCTTTTGGGTTAATTGGTGCTTGTAACAGTAGTTTTTTTTTTTTTTTTAGTCACAGATTCGGCAGTGAGTGTTATGGATCATTGCATAAACCTTCAATAATTAACAAGCTCCAATAACTTGCTTTATAATGTGAACTTTGAGCGAGATGGAACACATGCGTGTGCTAGGCAAATAGAATAAAAAGTTGATATTCGGCTTTTGAGCTATTGTATTTCGTGTTAACTATAAACCAATCATGTAAATAGTATCTGAAAATAAATGTGGTTTTCAGAACCTATTTTGAACAAATACGGAAATTGGAAATGCCAAAAAGGAGTAGCGTATTACTATTTTGTAACTTCATAACATATGATCAAAAAGGCATTCTCTTAGCTATCATATGCGCCTCTTAGCCGGCTTGATAAATCTAAAGAACATTGTACGATAAATCTCGGTTCTTGGAAGTTATAATGTTGTTATACTATCCTTATTTTACCGTGCCGATTTTGGACCAGTTTGCCCAGTTTGTATTTGAGACACTTTAAATACTTTTATGGAATGGTGTTTACACTTTACATGCAAAGTCTTTCAATGGTTTTATTCAAACCACAAAGTAAGTTTGCCTTTCTGTTGAACTTTATTAGACCATCAGAAATATATAACTGTGTTTACAATTGAAAATACAAAAATACACTGGCCAACACTAATAGAACAATCAAGTCAAAACTGGTATGTCTATTAATACCATCAGTTCAAAACTGAAAGGAAACGATAAGAATGACAATAAACAAAGACACAAAACACACTTTAAAAATGTAATTTTCAGAGTGTACAAGTCAAACTAAGATTATCTTTAACTCGATTTGATAAATCTAACCAACAGGTTAAATAGTTGACAGTTGGCTAAGCTATTAAAGTTTCAAGCTTTTTAGTGCCGATCCAAGCAGAGAAACTTTGTCAGACGAACTCTGCTTGTAATCTTTCTCCAATGCCGCAGCTGCCAATCTGGCTATCTCCTTGTCTTCGCTGTTCTTCCCTTTAGTCAGTTGTCCGATAGCAGAAGTACACTGGATATACAAACACAAAACCAATAAAGTTATATACCCCTTCTGTTAAGAAGCAAAAGAGGTGGCAATTTCAATACATTCACATGAAATGGGTGGATTCGGGTTGATGTCAAAAAACATAAAAAATAAGTGGTTCCGATGGTCAAAGGATGAATATAACTTCTAAAATATTTTCCTAAACATGTCAAATGCTTATTCTAAACATGTATTAAATGCTTACAACCATATATTGCATTGAGTGTTGATATTTAGGCCTAATTAGTGGACCTAAAAATAAGACTAACTTTTCTACTGGTACACTTGTCATTTACTTAACAACTTAATCAATCTTTTAATTCTATTCCCAATTAGCCCTTTACATACATAGCTTTCCAGATTTAATCTTTTTAATATTTATTTTCACATGTATAATTTCACCACTTTTTAATATACGGTCTGTTCTAGCCTATGATTTAAATTGTGCACTTGACCCTCATATAAAAGAATATAATATGGATCACTAGTTTATTTCAGAAGCACATTTCAGTAGTATTAGCGTAATAATGGACCACAAAGCTTTACAATAGACCAACATAAATAATAGTGAAGTGCCACGGCGCCACCATATTTTACTATGCTATATGAGATTGAAAGAATGTAAAACTAAAACCTTGTGACCCATTAACAAAATAACTGTATAGCGGATGGATTGGATAATGGATGCGGTTACGAGAAAAAGAAGGATATATTTAACTATTTATTCAAATAAGTGCGGTTGCATTTTCTAACTTAACACACGTGTCATCACACAAATCTTAGGCCTACAATTAGGTCAGTTTATTTAGGTCTATGTATCATTTTTCTATTGCATTATATATAAGATACTATTTAGTTTTGTGGTTAATATAAAGTTTGAGTGACTTAATTGAAACAGTGGTGAAACTTTGTTACTATTAGGCAACCTTTTCCCTTTATAATTCTTTAAACAAAGTTGTGGTAATAATATAAATTACATTAATAATTTACAAAACTGGAAAAAGACGGACACAAAAGTTTTAGCAGGCTGCGCAATCGCACTTGACCCTGAAAAAGTTACCCGTTCCAAACCAACCCATTATGACTGTGACCCAACCCAACCACCCACACGTTTTGCAATCTCTAGAAGAACTACAATGTAAAAAGGAAGCTCTGTACCACCATGCCAATATAAACACTGGTAGGGAAAAGAGATCTCACCAAGCAAATTCCGTAAAGTGCTCTGGTGTTCTTCCCGCCTGTCAATTCGATGGTTGAGGCGTAATACTTCTTAGCTGTCTGGAGGTTTTCCAGTCCACCGATTGTGTAAAGCACCTATTTCACGACATGACGATGAAAATAATTTAGATTAAGGGGGCATGTGAATTTGCATTTTGGAACTGATTATTGTGACTTAAGGCTGCAATAATCATCTTTTAATTGGACATACATTTTGCTTATGATTATCCAGTTAATTAAGGGTTGTATACAGTTTTGGATAATTAATTTTTTGCCAACAAAGCAACCACAACAAACTAATTACGCCAGCGTAAAATAAAATAAGCTATTTACCCCATCTTTTGACATAACATGAGGGATTTTACCCATATTTCACAAAATGTCTGTTTCTTGTCACAAAATATCCCATTATGGACATTAATATTTCCAATATGAAGTTTGTCAGACTCAAGCATCAGAATACATTATTATTAAAACTTCAAACAGTAGAAACGTATACCAAACAGTAGAAACGTATACAAATATGATCATTATCTTATTCTGATTTGATCTCGATAATCACTTTCAGAACAGACATTATAACACCCCTAAAACTTAGTGATGTATTTAGGCTCAGATTTTCATAGTACATTTAAAATTTAACTTGCAGAATGAAAATAAATAAATAAATAAAAGCAGAAATCACAGGAACTAGATGTTTTAACACAAACTAGGGACACAGGTTCCACATGTGGCCTTATGTGCTAATGCATATTATGTTACAAGCACGACTTTTCATCCCTCCATTACAAATATCTGAAAGTTTTGATATAGAAAATTTGACTTCCTGTATCAATCCCGTTTCAGATAGTTGAATTCTTTAACTACAGACTTCTAAAAGGTTTACTAATCTAAGCTCTTAGGTATAAATGCAATCCAGACAATGATTTATGACATGAAATTATAAGGTATACTCACATCAGCATAAGCTAGATGATGCAAAGGAATCATTGGTTGAGACAAAATTAGCTCCTCATAGCAGAAAGCTGCTTGTTTATACCTGAAACCAAGAAGAGATGACAATTTCAGAACACAAGCAGAATGATCATTAGTGGTAACAAAAATTATATCACATGGTCTAGCTAAAACTTGTTTCAGTTTAAGGGGGTGTTCGTATGTGTGAATTTAAATTTATATAGTGATAATGAATAATCAGGATCAGACAACCAATTATAACCAAATGGGACTCAAAAGATAGTATTATAGTGGTTAGATAAGCTTCCGTTTTTTGAATTTGTAATGAATTGATAATCAGATGTTTGAGTGTTTGACAAATAATGATTACTTAGACAATACGGAGAACAATAAAGTGACCAAAAGGGCATATTTGTGAGAAAAGGAAAGACATTTTGTGAAATGTGAGTAAGAAGTCCCTCCGATTAAGTTCTAAATAAGGGGTAATTGAGTAACTTTAGTTCATGCATAGATGATCGAGTTTGCTGCCGCTAGCATGAAACTAATTGTCTGAACTTTCAAAAATAAATAAGTTACATACGCACATCCAGCCGCATTCTTATTATAATAAAACGAGAAATAAGGAAACAAGCATACAAGCGTCAAAAAGTTAAGAACCACTCACATTTGCAATGAAACATATATTTCAGCAAGCTCTCTCCAGGCATCATGATCTGCCATGAATCTGGGGAAAAAGAGACATTAAGTCACCTTATCATAATTCATAGTAGATAACAAGTTGAAATATATAATGTTTGACATATCTTTCTTACATCTCAAGATACTTATTGAGCCAATCAATGGCTCCCAAAATATCTCCCCGGGCCTTGGCCATGGCTACCCTCCTCATACTGATAGCCTGTAAACATTATGAAAATAATAAAGGAAATTTCAGTCACCCATAAAAATAGTTTGGCTATTCTCTTTTTCTTATATTTATTTTAAAGTAAGTAATGCAGCTTGGTTATTAATGTATGAAACATAAGTATAAGAGCTAAAGAATCTCACTTGATCAAGTGGATTCTCCTCAAGAAGACTTGAATAAGCTTTTTCAGCCTCAGCCCAAGAGCCCTTTGCTTCAAGCAACATAGCTTCTAACCTACCTGCAATACAAGACTATTAAAAGGGAGTTTGCATGTGCAATAGAAGTGGTTATGTGCACTTTGAAACTGATTATGTGATATTAAACAATAATCACATAATTAGTTTTTAAAAAACATGCTGAAGCGACTTTGGACTTCGGATATGCTTATTATAGTCTTATAAAACTGTAATGTTTCTATAATCGAATATTTGAGAATCATAAAATTCTGATTATCTAAATAAACTTTTAATAAAATGACAAAAAGGGCATTATTACATATTTTTAACCTATCATATTATATAATATTAAATATTAAGTTTCATCAATTATAGTCAAAAATATCTTCTAAACCTCAAATAAACTGAATAAAGAGGGAGAATGGCATAAAAGAACGCCCTGAATCCAGACACGTGTTATTGAGGCCAGATTTCCATGGTGCTTCTTACATATGCAGTCAGAACGACATTGACTAGATACAAGATCGTCACGGTCTAAGTTGATTCATTTAAGGTTTCCAAATACTTATTTGATGCACGAATATATGTGTGCCCGTTTTTGGCATAAAATTTATTATACTCACCAACTCGCTTGCTGTCTGGAAACTTCTTCTGTAAAACCTTTATGCAATCCTGCAAACATATATCTTAGTTAATAAAAAGAAGAGATAGTCATCAAAATGTATTTTAACGATTCATCATGAAAAACAGATAATGGATGAGGAAAAATCAACCTTTGCAACTTCAAGACTTTGGCAGTCCAGAGCAGCAATAGCAACCTGCTCATATAGAGTCCACTCTGTCAATCGTAAAAGGAAACTCATTAATCATAACCTATTTCTTCACCAAATGAAAAATCAGAACATTGCCCACTACAATTGGGTTCCTGCGAAAGAAAGCGTTTTGAGACCCTCACTTGCCTAGACACTACAACTTTCAAGAAAGATGACAAAAAATTCAAAAATTTACTATTGTCTTCCCATAAGATCTTTAAAAAAGGGATTAGTCATATGTTTGACCTTAACATCGTTTTTCTAGATTAATAACTTGATTTTACAGATTTACCTAAGTCAAGGCCGACTCACCATAAAGCGAATTAAACGATACAAAACATTTCATTTTATAAACATCTAAGTAGAAGCACCTATGATGAAGTAAATTTGAAAATCCATTTAGTGTAGGCATGCTTCAATTATTCCCTTGTTCATTACCCATGCCTGGAATCAAAAGTAGGACATAATATGACTTTCTACTTACTACAAACAAATTGGATTTAGGTTTTCAATTCCCAAGAAGAATAAGAATGTTTTCTCATAAGGTGGCTCTAGCTTAACTTTTGGTCTTGAGTGTACATATACCACTAACATAACCAACAAGCCTTTGGCCTAGCGGTATCCGAGTGTAATTTAGGTGCTCCTAAATGTCTAGTTAAGGGTTCAAGGTCCTACAAGGACAAAATGGTGTAGATTAAAGATATACACAAACTGTGCTATAAAGTTGATCTATCATCTGCATCAAGGAGTCCTTAACGCGAAATTTGAAAATAACGTCTAATAACAAATAAAAAAGTTAATAAAGACTAAATCGTGCGGTTAACGTAGAACATCATTATCAACTAACATGGGATTTAACAAAATCAAGTAAAAAGTCAACATCTTTTTCTCAAACAAATTCAAATTGCAACCTTAAAATGTAACCCATCTAATCACAAAGTCAAAATACATCTCTCTTAATAATCAATGATCTACAAAACCCAAATCCAAACACCAACAATTCAACAAAATATTCAATACCCAGAAACCATTTAATAAAAAAATTACCATCTGGGCCAAGATTGGAACGTTTCTTGGGATCATTCAAGATAGCCAACCCATGTTTTAAAACCTTGTCAGAACGACGTAGTTTAAGCTTACGAACAAGAGATAGATACTCCCAAGCTCCACCACCACCGTTTTCTACTTGGGTTTCTAGTTCTTGTAGCTTTGATTCCTCTGTTTTGGTCACCATTTTGGGAATTTTTTAAGATTTGGTGATGATGAATTTGGGTTTTTAAGATCGGGTGATGTTGTTAAGTGCCGGCTTTATGATCTTTTTGGAGAGTGAGAATATAATAATGTGATGTTCATCTATTATTTTGAACCAACCCGTATTGACGGTTCGGTTTGATTTGGTTCGGTTCAATTAATTTTAAAATTTTAACTAGAGTATTATTCGTTCTTTTGGTTTGCGTTGACAGATGAGTTTTGTCCTTCGACCAAAAATGCACCGGTCGTCCTTAAATGTGAAACATTATCCAACGTTAGTCCTTCACTCTAACGGCCTTTACTAACCTTCGTTATGTGACAGCACGTGAGACCCAAGTGAGGGTATTTTAGTCATTTTTCCCTCTTTTCTTCATTATTCATATACTTTCATCTTAACTATAACTAACCACCACCAATCAAATACCATTCTCTTTTCTTTTTTTATCTTCATCTTCACCTTCGCCCATAAACCACTCCAAATACATTTTTTCTTATTATTCATCTCCACCCACCACAACCCNTAATTTCCTGAGTAAATAAAACCTACAGTAGGGATGAGCATGGGTACCGAAAAAACGATACGGTATCAAAGAAATCCAGTAACAAATTCCGTATGAAACTAAAGCAACAATCATTGAAACTTGCAATGTCACCACAAGAAACGACAGAAAAACTTAAGTCTGGTTATGCAAAGGCATAATTACTTTAAGCAAAACATATATTGTTTGGTCATTTCAACGTCCAACAGTCTCTGGATATATTTGAACATAAAATGGCCAAATATAACTTAGTCGCTGAGAATTATTCGGCATAACTCTTTCTAAGTTCTTGAAGACAAAGAGCTTCGCTTCAGTGTCGATACGGCTCAGCTACTGAAGTACAAGATCCAAAGAAGAAGTTCAGTTCAGTGAGGATGACAATGTGTAACACCTCCAAAATTTAACGATAACAGAGGAAGACCATGGGGTATTACGTAGTGGATCTTAGTCATAATCATAGAAAACGACTCGATGAGGCGTTTTGAAAAAGATATGTTTATCATTCAAAAGATCAAGTATTCAGAAAACACAAGAGGTTTCATTGTTTGACATCACATGACGTGCATGTTTATTTAAAAGCGAATGATAAAACATTTATTTTACACCCGCGCCGGGTTTTATGCCTTACTCCGTGCCTTGAGTCCAGTTTAGTTTCCTGAGATAAACATGCTAAAAGTCAACAAAAGTTGAGTGAAATTCATAGGTTTAAGTTTAAAAGTTGATCACAAGGTATAAGCATTAATTGTATTCTAATTATAATTAAACAAGTTAAAAATCAAGTTGATTATTGCATTAAGCTCATGACACGCAACGATTGACAGGCATCAAACATGATGTAAAGTATATAGTGCCCCTAGGATAGGTATTTGCCAGTAACCTATGAATTTGTTTAAATAAAGTGCGCTTGAGTGGCTCATCCTAGCAGACTCAAACAGGGATTGTCAGTCCCGAATAGATCTATTCACAATTATTTACGTTCACTCGCAAGTGATTAAGGTTCATGATCGAGGGACTTATGGCAATAGCTACTTAAGCAATAATAACAGCAGGCATAGCATACTAAAAGCTTGTGTTCGATTTGTAGCATGTATCTCCCCACAAAAAGGGTTTAAAAAAGTTAAGAGTGGGCTATGAACTCACCTTGGTTGCTCGGTAGTGATAGTAGGTATCGTAACTCAAACGATAGGTGGAAACGGATTCAACACACAACCTAGATAATATATGGCAAGTCTTAGTGTTTGATAGTCTAAGTCTGGTTTAATCGTGATTATCGGTTATTAGGAGAACTCGTGTTTGTTTAAATGTTTGACACTTCAAAATCAAAGTTATATATAAATATAACTTGTGAGCATGTGATCGATCGTCGATGAATCGATGGGTGATAACGGGAGCGTTGTAGAAAAACGAGGTTGGTGGTTGATAAAACGATATCGATGTTTAAGCTTTAGTTAATCGTTACACATATATATATATATATATATATATATGTGTAACGATTAACTAAAGCTTAAACATCGATATCGTTTTATCAACCACCAACCTCGTTTTTCTACAACGCTCCCGTTATCACCCATCGATTCATCGACGATCGATCACATGCTCACAAGTTATATTTATATATAACTTTGATTTTGAAGTGTCAAACATTTAAACAAACACGAGTTCTCCTAATAACCGATAATCACGATTAAACCAGACTTAGACTATCAAACACTAAGACTTGCCATATATTATCTAGGTTGTGTGTTGAATCCGTTTCCACCTATCGTTTGAGTTACGATACCTACTATCACTACCGAGCAACCAAGGTGAGTTCATAGCCCACTCTTAACTTTTTTAAACCCTTTTTGTGGGGAGATACATGCTACAAATCGAACACAAGCTTTTAGTATGCTATGCCTGCTGTTATTATTGCTTAAGTAGCTATTGCCATAAGTCCCTCGATCATGAACCTTAATCACTTGCGAGTGAACGTAAATAATTGTGAATAGATCTATTCGGGACTGACAATCCC
>LBNU01023029.1:0-16746 GCA_014162995.1 Artemisia annua
GGTACCGAAGAAGTTGAATAATGGTGAAAAAGGGCGTGAGTCTAAATACTTGTATGGTTTTGTGTTTAATAGACAGAGGCATGATGAGAGACTGAAACGCGGGGGTGAACAAAAATCAGTGGTGATTTTGTCGCATAGTCCGTATTCTAGTTTGTTTAAACCGTTATTACAGATCATGGGTCCTTTGTATTTTGACATTGGAAGGAAAGCGCTCGATTGTATTGCTGCTTCTATGTCAACATGGGCTGCTCCTTTACCGGGTCGGTTGATGGAGCTACCTATCGGGAATGCTACACTTAAGGTGAATTTACCACCTGCTCATAGCTTATCATTTGATGGGGACGTGTTGTTTGAAGAGTCTGCATCTTCAATGGCGCCGCTACTTCCTACGAATCAGTCTATCCCACATGGCCTTTTTCATGATTCGGATGTGTTTGGGATATTCCGAGGGCTTTTATTGCAGCTTTGGTTGTTATGGGAGTTGTTACTTGTTGGGGAGCCTGTTCTTATTATAGCACCGACGCCTCCTCAGTGTTGTGAAGCTGTTGCTAGTTTGGTTAGTTTGGCGGCCCCACTTTTTGTTAGTGTCGACTTCAGGCCTTATTTTACCATACATGGCCCGATGCTCAACCCTACTAATTTATATAAAAAAAATGATTTAATGAAACAAGTATGAAACAAATTAGAGGCTAAATAGAAGCAAAACATAACAAATATTTGGATATTCAAAAAGAGTCAAAATTAACATAACATCAAGTGAATCTATCTCTATCTACAATTCACCAACCCAATTAACACACCCCTTTCTCTCTCAATCAAAACCCCTTTAAAAGAAAATTTCAATTTCATCATTCAACTCTGCACACCCACTCGCTTCTTCTTGATTTATTATTATATACTACTAAAAAAAAATTCAGGTAATTACTAAATCTATTTGATTTGCCAATGTCAATTATCAGATCAATTGATTCTTCTTCATTTCTAGGTCTACTTCACATCTCAACATTGTTACTTTATATACACTAGCAGGGTACCCGCGCGTTGCAGCGGCGGGTACTCTGAAATAAAATTTTTCGATGAATAATGTATTTTAGTTTATTATGTTTGGGCTCAAACCCGTTGGCCCGTGCCTGTTCGGGCTCGAGCCTGTTTGGTCGCGCCCGTTCGGGCTCAAGCCCATTTGGCCCGTTGCTCGTTCGGGCTTGAATATTTGTATAATATGCTTTATTATATGTAGTAGTGAAATTTAATGCAGGAATTGTGTTTAATTTGGTTGTACAATATGCTTGATAATTTGTAGTTCTTATGTACGGGGTGTTTTAATAACTGTATTAATTGTATTTATTGACCAGTTAAATAATTGACTACATTAAATAACACTAATGTGGTGTTTTGTTGTACACTATGCTTCTTGTCTTGTACGTCTGAAAATTATGTGCATTAAAGTGTTGTACACTATGTTTCTTTTCTTGTAATTAGTAATCATTATAGTCATTAATAACATTGACCATTTTAATAGCATTAATGTTGTAAGTGTGAAAATTACATCATGCTTATTTTGTTGTACACTATGCTTATTATGTTGTAAATCTAAAAATTGGTTGCAGCTATTGTACATTGTGCTTAAATGGTTGTAATTTTTGGTGAAGGGGTGTTTTTAATAGCATTAATGTTGTTTGATAGAATTTTGGTCTTAAAATGACAACACGCTTTATTTTGTTGTACAATATGCTTACTTTGTTGTAATTCTGAAAATTGGGTGCATTAAAGTGTTGTAAACTATGCTTAATTTCTTGTAAGTCTTAAATTTTTTGGAGAGAGAGTCATTCATGCTTTATATGTAGTATAGATTAAATGCCCTTATTATTGAATTAGTAGTTGTTTTTTAGTATTCAAGTTAGAGGGTGTTTGGGATTGCTTATTTTTTTTCTGCTTATCAAGTGTTTTGGATCATTCAAATTGCTTATCTGCTTATTTTGGGGAAAGATAAGCTGTTTTTAGTAAAGGAGGTGCTTAATTCGAAATGCTAATTTAAGAGTAAGATTGAAAAGTTTCTTAGGCATTACTGTATCTGTTTTACGAAATAAGCTAATTCAAATGCTAATTCTTGAATGCTTATTTTTTTTCTGCTTATCAAGTGTTTTGGATCATTCAAATTGCTTATCTGCTTATTTTGGGAGAAAGATAAGGTGTTTGTTAATATAGGAGGTGCTTAATTTGAAATGCTAATTTGCGAGAAAGATTGAAAATTTCTTAGGCATTACTGTTATCTGTTTTACGAAATAAGCGAATCCAAACACTAATTCTTGAATGCTTATTATCATTAGCACATTATAAGCTGAAAAAAATAAGCATTCCCAAACACGCGCGTATAAGACCCAAAAAAGTTTCGATTTTGGGTTGTAATTTGATGAAAGTAGTTGGCTTTTAGTATGCAAGTATTAGTTTTCACGTCTTAGTTTACAGAAATCTTTAAATTGATACTCACATTTATGCTTCTTAGGTTAAGGATTTAATATTGATGCAGCGTTTCTGAAGTTATCCTTTTGACGTTATACGTGTTATTTATCTTCTCCAAACACTTGGTTACGTATCCACAGTTGATTGGAATTAGATAATGGTCAAGATGGATACCACATTGTTGTATTGAAAGAATAGATTTATATTGTTAGCCGAATAGCCGGGAAATGAGCAGATCTCCGTCATTTTCGGCTAGGGCGGAATCCGATTTAAAAGTTGACCCGGAAGCAGTGCAACGATGGATAGTTGCGTTTTGTATAATTAGGTTTGATCTTGAACAAGGTCAGCTTATTGAAGAGTGTTATCCACCTGGTTGTCTTACGCCCGAAGAGGAACTTGATGTCGCTTTTAGTTCTTTTCCTGATTCGGTTTCTCAACATCATAACCGATCAAGCATCTATGATTCCATGTTTTTCTTTCGAATTCAAAGACGGGGTAGTTTTCCCGCTAACGACATTTCTCCATCCAAGGTACCGAAGAAGTTGAATAATGGTGAAAAAGGGCGTGAGTCTAAATACTTGTATGGTTTTGTGTTTAATAGACAGAGGCATGATGAGAGACTGAAACGCGGGGGTGAACAAAAATCAGTGGTGATTTTGTCGCATAGTCCGTATTCTAGTTTGTTTAAACCGTTATTACAGATCATGGGTCCTTTGTATTTTGACATTGGAAGGAAAGCGCTCGATTGTATTGCTGCTTCTATGTCAACATGGGCTGCTCCTTTACCAGGTCGGTTGATGGAGCTACCTATCGGGAATGCTACACTTAAGGTGAATTTACCACCTGCTCATAGCTTATCATTTGATGGGGACGTGTTGTTTGAAGAGTCTGCATCTTCAATGGCGCCGCTACTTCCTACGAATCAGTCTATCCCACATGGCCTTTTTCATGATTCGGATGTGTTTGGGATATTCCGAGGGCTTTTATTGCAGCTTTGGTTGTTATGGGAGTTGTTACTTGTTGGGGAGCCTGTTCTTATTATAGCACCGACGCCTCCTCAGTGTTGTGAAGCTGTTGCTAGTTTGGTTAGTTTGGCGGCCCCACTTTTTGTTAGTGTCGACTTCAGGCCTTATTTTACCATACATGACCCTTACTTTGCTCGTTTGAACTCACTCCAAGAGGGAGGCACATTTCCTTCGATGGTTTTAGGTGTGACAAATTTGTTTTTCTTAAAATCACTTCGTAGTGTGCCCCACGTTGTGTCTGTTGGAAGCCCAGCCCCTAATTCAAGCCGGGTTCCGTTTTCTTCCAGGGCCTCAACCGGGAGAATATCTGGTAGACCTGAAGGTTTTAGTTTTCCGCAGCTAAATTTGAAGAAGTTTTCTCCTTCAAATTTGTTAAATGCTGTTAAATTAAGGAGAGATGGTCCTCTTTGTCTCATGACAGAACACAAGGAAGCCGTTTGGAGCAGTTACATGCCGATTATGAAACCGGATACGTCTATCCTGAACAGACTTGTTGATGCAGGGTTGTCTCCAAGGGTAGAAGAGTCGATGTCAGTTGTAAACAACGAGATATTGCGCCGTCATTTCTTGGAGCTTACTACCAACTTTTTAGCCCCCTTTGGCCCGTATTTTAGAGCTAATACACCTTCTGTTGGATCTTCTCCATTTGTTGATCCTCCTCCTTTATCTGCCTTTGATGCTGATGAATTCCTTGGAAGCTTATCGACAAGAGGTCCTGGGAAGTTTTTGTCAAAGAGGATGAGATCTAATTGGCTAGATCTCTACAGGTAATAACTTTTATTTTTCTCGTATGCTACCTACGTTTTTGTTCACTACAGTAAAACCTTTATAAATTAATACTCGATAAATTAATAACTTCGATAAAATTAATAATTTGTCCGGTCCCAACTTGGGACCAGTATAAATTTGGACCCCAATCGATAAAATAATAAGATAATAATTTTTTTGAAACCCCAGTGTACATATATTAGTCCCAACGAAACTATAAATTAATAATTACTAAAAATTTCATATATAATTATATATGCGTGTGCGTGAGAGATAAACTTCAAAATCCTAAGATTGTTTAGTAAAAAATGAATTTATTATCACTTGTTATTTTTTGTTGAACTTCAAATCTATATTGAGTTTATCTCAAAATTTCCTTATTGCACTTGTTGGTGTGTTGTCTTCTCGTATTGCAACAAAAAGTGTTAATTTTATTTTCATAAAGTGTGAATATGAATTCATAAAATTTTAATTGAAACTTGTTTTTCAATTTTATTTTTCATCTTTAACGAGTATACATTGTATCTAGTATATTACACTTGAAAATTTAAAAGTCATATGGAAAACATCTTTAAATTAATAAATTATTAATTTATCGATATAATAATATCTCGCTAAATTAATAAAATATCCCGGTCCCAACACTATTAATTTATAGAGGTTTTACTGTATCTTATATTCTATATTGTGATTGATATATCCCATAGGAGTATCTTGATGTCTAGGAGCGACTAATATAAATTTATGCTAGTTTGTATTAATGGTATCAACTCATTTGACATTTTAGCAATCCTAACGTAGTAGACTTTAGTTTATGCAACATATTTATCTCTCTTTCCTTTGATTTTATTTGAAGTGCACGAAGAGAACATTCAAGAGTTTGTCATAGTTTTTACCAATACAATTTCAATATAAGATCGTGTTTATGGTATTTGTTATTTGTGGGAGTTGTGTGTGTGTGTGTGTGTCATATTACTGGCATGGAGATATATACGGACATCCGAGTTATAAATGAAGTTAGTAACACGATAAACAACTCTGCTAAACTAGTAACATACATTGTGAAACCATTGATAAGCCTTCAATTTGAAGAAGCAAACCCAGAAGGGATTTTATCTTGCAACTAATCTTTGAACAATAAAGGGTGGGACCCTGACAAGCATATTCATGGCTAACCAGTATAATGATTTTCCTGTTACCTTGTTGCTTCGGTTTAGTGCATTTCTTTATGATATTTTTATCTCAGTCATCGGCTTGTTACCACCACTAGGCTTTAGCTCATTGGTGGAGAACTTCCATTTTGTGTTTAAGAAATTTTGTAATCACTCAGGCGGTTCATGAAAGGGCACAACTTTAAGCCATGGTTTCAAAGAAGGCGTGCTGTAGCCGAGCAAGAACAATATAGATTGTGGAGGCAAGCAAGAATGAATGCCAACATACGGGAATTTATTGACAAATTATCCGAGCTGGAAATAGTTGAAACATTCAATGCGATTGAAAGGCATCTTCTTGCTGAAATGCAGGCAAGCGTCTTTGTTATTGCCCTTTATTAATTTTTAAGATATTTATCCTTTGTTGTCTGGATAATTCTGTTTTGGGTTGTCCCAATTAGTTATTATGGATATTGTATAGTCTTCTGTCTGCTGCATAGCCGTTCTTAGGAACTAGATATATCACAAGTCCAAGTCCCTTAAAATATACTAGCTGTTTAGTTGTAGTGTTGTCCATATTATATGTTGCCTACAGATTGATAACTGCGTTTTCAACTCATGATGAAATTATGGCATTGATCAAAATAGGTTTTCCATTAATATAAATGACTTGTAGACTTCGACACAAATAATATTTTATCATCTTGACAATCAGATTTATGATCAAGAGACAAGTCAGACAGCATTTTAATGGTTGCTGGATCAAAGATAGTAATTTGCTGTAGTTATGGGGATTGTGTTGCATGCCCATGCTTGTTACTAATTTTCATTATACTGTTTTCTTTTGCTGCAGCAATCTGAAAACGCTCTAGATCATTCCAAAGCAACTTGCCACAAACTCAAAGGAGATTTGCAGGCAGTCTTCCAAGTCCTGCCCAAAGACATGCAACATCTCCTGCTTATGAACCCCGAGCGTGCCACCCTTTTACAATGACACTCATCAAAACAACTTTCCTGTACAAGTTGAAATTACTCTTCCACTTCACCTAGATAATGATGTAAACACGCACTAGAAGTCTTTCACTGCCGTCAACTAGTGTTCGAGCCCGATCTTCATTTTAGGTCAGTGACTATTTCAGTCACAATTTTATTTAGATCACACGCACCCAATTTTATTTTTCCATTAACTTTCAGTTTTCTTGCAGATAACTGCAGCCATGCTGACAGGAGGTTTATGCTCTATGTTTCCAAACAGTCTAATGAATATGATGGCATCCTTTGGGGTTTTAGGTTTTGCACGTTGGGGATTGTGGAATGTGTATTATGCAGATGGGCTCATGGGCTACCCAGAACCAAGTTTTCGGGTATCTCCAAGTAAACATGTACTGTAATATGTAGTCACGGTCGAGATATTGCAGATCTAACGAGTTTTTGCTCTAGATTGACAGGTTAAACAATTTGTTTATAACATTTTTCAGGTTAGCAGATTGTTTTCATGTGTTCAACTGTTCGTCTTTTCTTTTCCTTGTGTTACATCATATGTGAAATGTTTTTGTTACTCTATGTGTGGTTATTTATGAGAAAGTCATAAATCAAAATTGTTTCGATGATTATTTTTAATATCTTCCAAAACTGAAAACGGGTAGAAAGGGTGATTTTAACCCATGACTTTCTAGAATTTGCCCATTTAAAGTTTTATCATTGTGTAGTTGCCTAATAAGTTTAGATATTTTTAATTTTTTTTGGAATGTCTCTTTCTGAGGAAGTAAATGCACATATCTTATGGTTAAACATGAACCACAATCCTTGTGTTGAATACCAACGATCAACATAAAATGACAAAGGCCTACTAGTACTAATTTCATAAAGTCGCTTGCAATGCATTTAATCCTCTTGATATTTTTGCTTTCATGGAATTTGTTTCTGTAATAATCTACACCTTATCTAATCTTCCTTCATGTTCTGAAATATTTATTATTTTTGCTTATCTAAAACAGGAACTCTTATCTTCTGCTTTTTTCCGTCAAAGTACTACTGTACTACTCGAAAATGACCTTTTTCTTTTGACATCATGAAAACTAGTATGGGCGTAGTTGTTCTCTTTTATTGTTCCAAATATATTTATTGTGAATTTATGATTTATTTATTTATTTATTTATTTATTTTTTAATTTTTATTTTTTTATTTATTTATTTATTTTTTTTTTGGGTTAAGAGGGTTACCCGGTAAAATAATTTGTGATCGTTAGTTCAGTAACAATAACTTTGATATTCAACTGTATTCTTAGATTATGTGTTTATTGAATGGTATTCAATAAATAGTTGAACATGAGATAATATACGTAAAAGTATTGTAACTTCTGGCAATAGGCAAGAAATTGTAATAACACATTCACTTTTATCGAACTGAATTATACTTTTTTACTACCATTTTAAGCACCATATTTGAGTATGTGCCTATTTGTAAAAGCACAGTTTGCTTTGTTGCAAGATGATTGTAAGTTACGTCTCTTATATAGTTAATAGATATCTTTCGTATATCAGTAGAAACGGATAGTATATTGCAATTTCTTGCAATTTGCTATGTATGTAAGTAATAAATAAAAAAGAATCATGCTTCATAATCTTCTACTACCCTTGTCTCCAACCCCTAGTGTCGCCGCCTCACTTGCGACACCACAAATGCTGATTACCACTTTTAGATGTCATCAACCGTCGCCTCTGCCACCTTTGCCTTGGTTCAAGAGGGGGATTAGATAGCCTACTTCTCTCCACATTATGGAAGAGGAAGAGTGATGTAGTGTCCTGTTGCTATTACTGTTTTGTTGTCTATCAGTTTTGGTTAGATTGGTTCATGGGGATGTCCTTTAAACCTTATGTCCTTACTGTGTGTTTAGTTAAAAGAAAACACCCTTATTTTTCATAAATATTTTGTACAAAACAAGGAATATAGAGATTGCGTTCAAATCAAATGTTTCCCATCAAATTTTTTACAGAACAGAAAATTTGCATTTCATACTTAAACAATAGAAATTTCAAAACACAATTGTTTTGTTTTCCTTGTTTTCATTGTAACCCCTTTGTTTTTTAGAATAGAAAACAATATCCGATGAACGTGTTTTCTGTATTTTATGGAAAATTAAATCCCTTCATTTTCTTTACGAATCTGAAAATAGAAAATTACGAGAATTTTCCTTTAACTAAACGCACCTTAATGTCTGAATCTATGTAACAGTTATATGTTTATTGTGGTTAATATATACTGCACATTTTCATATATATATATATATATATATATATATATATAATTAATATATATGATAAATTAAATAGAAACTTCAGACAAGTGCTCAAAATGTCATATTCCACCAATTAGGTGCAAGGGGTTGTCATTTGTTTCGAAGTCTTAATTGCCAGACTTATATGCCCACTAGACCAAGGGTCATGCTTTAGAAATTTAAGGTCTTTCCGATTCTAGGGACATGCTAAGGTCCCTCAAACTTTGGTATGTATGTATGCTGTGGGTCATTTATGGAAGTTGGTTGACAGACATGTTGATCACAACCTGTACTTTAGCCATGACATCATAGCTTGATGATTAGATGGTTTTATGCAAAATCGTAGAAACGCTTAATACATGAGCGATTTTGCAAGAATAATGAGTCAATATAAGCTCTGAGCTTCATATTCTGATAATGATATGTTTCCGATGTATTGTGTGAATACCAGTTTAGGCGGACAAGATTCAAGCTTTTCTAAAATATACCCGGCGTGTAGTTAGGCAGAAGCCTGTGTTGAGCTTTTCTAAGAAATGATTAGTGATGTTTTTTACATTGTTTACAGATAAAATTTGGGTGGTATACGTCCATTTTTTGTATAATCTATGTCATATAAAACAAGAATGACAAGAACCAATTAGGTCGTCATAGAGGAACCGAGATAGCATAAATCTCTACCACTAGCTAACAAACCCTTAATAATTCTGTGAACATAAATATTCGGATTTAAACATTCTGATAAACTTAATTACTTAATAAATCTTTCGTTTTCCAATTATTAATGTTTTTAATGAAAAAAGTAGCATAATGATAGAGAATTGACACTGGCAAAAATGTGATAGCTAGGTTGATTTTATGTCATATTTCATTTCAACATCAAATAAATATATGATATTTCAATGTTTGTACAGATATAGATTCATTTGACTTATTAGGGATTCTTTTGACATATTAGGGATTCTTTTATTATAAATGAAGTAATACTATATCCTTATACACATCATTATAAATTATTTTAGTTTAGTAACCAAGAGTATGGATCTAGTAAGAAGAATTATTGAAATGAGAAGAGTGAGAAAAAATTGTGGCCACATATTTTAAATAAGGAAAGAGAAATAATAGGGAGATGCATCTATTTTTGTGAGTGCATCTAATATTTGTGGTTGTGATTTCTTCTCATTCTTCTCATCTTAATTATATTTCTCATTTGATCCTTACTCTAGTAACCAAAAGCTGAAACGAAATTAATGCATTTAGTTATCAATTGATACATTTTCTGTATCTAAGCAAATATAATCGTTGCTAGTTGTTAGTAAACCAACGCAAAAATCATTAAAAAAGATTCATTTTTTTGTAAATTAAGAAATTGAATACATTAAGGGCCCGTTTGGTTCGGCGGAATCCTAAGGATTCTGGTGAAATTGGAATACAATTTCATTCCATAACGTGTTTGGTTGACAAATTCAAAGAATTTGGAATCTGAATTCCATTCCGTACTGTGTTTGGTTGGCAAACGGAATGGAATGAAATTCCTTCAAAATCCCATATATATGGAATTCAACATTCCATGGCATATACGAGAGGATTGTTTACAATTCCATGAATTATTATTATTATTATTATTGTTATTATTATTATATTTGAAAATTATTATTTATTTAAAATTAAATATAATTTATTTATAACTTATTTTTTAATTTATACTTTAAAAAATACAATTGTATTTTATATAAAAACATATTTATTTAATATATTAGTTTATATAATATTATTTAAAAATATTATTATTATTATTTGATAAGTAATTTATTTATTAAATAATATTTAATTTATTAATCTTAAACTAAAATTAAATTTTAAATATTTTAATATAATTGTTTTTCTCATTTCCTTCTTCCAACCAAATATGCGCTAGTATTTGCAAATTAAATTCTGTCAGATTTTAAATCCTAAGGATTTCAATTTCTAACATTCCATTCATTCACATTCTAATTCCTTAAACAGATTCCAATTCCGTCAAAAACATTCTGCGAACCAAACGAGTCCTAAGAATTAAACAATATATAAGTTTGAATACATTAAGAAATAAAAAACATTAAACAAGTGTATGTATTGCTTATGGCTTATTTATATTTTATTAAACAACTCTATATTTTATGAAAGAAACCATATATACTAAAGTCTCTACACTCGAAAATGGAGAGAATTAATTTGGTTAGAATATGAAACAAAAAAATTCTTTTTCAAAAGCTAAGAGAGATAGCTGAGAGCACAACTATAAGTTGGTCGTTGTCGAAAATAATTTAAACCAATAATTCATTGACAGAAATATATGAACTGATGTGAGCAAGTGGAAAGAGAAGCATGAAAAATATATTATCTACAATCACATCTGCGGGCTTTAAGTTTGTTACTATATGTGTAGTCGTGTTTTCTGCAAATCCACCCGAAAACTTACCCGAACCAACAAAGCGACCGCAACCGGACCGAACCAAACCGACCCGACCTTATTCGGTTTTGTATATTTATTTCGGTTTTTGTCGGTTTCGGTTCGATTCGGTTTTTTCGGTTCGAAACCCGAAAACCGACCCAAACCGAGTTATTCAGTTCGGTTTCAGTTTTGATATTTATTTCTCGGTTCGATTTTCGGTTTGAGTTTTTTCCTTTTTTGGTTTTCAAGTCGGATCGGTTTTTGTCAGGGCGGGTGGGTTTGACCCGATGTTCACACCTAGATGTAATTATCTTTCTCGTAAGTAATATAGCATAATGTTAAGTTCGTGTTAATTAAGTGGAGACATTTTTAAATAGGAGGAAGAGTGACTTTGTAGTATTGGACAAAAAATACAAAAACTGTGTCATTTGAACCAAAAACGATTTGTGGTTGGACAGTTGGTTGAATATTGGTTATGTTTTAAGAGAAATGCTAGGCAGCGCTTGCTCAAATTTACAAAAGAATTCTTAAACGTGAACGTGTCATTTAAATATGAAGCGTAAAAAGTAAGAAAAAGAAAATACAGTACAATTTGATAGGTGCACTTCATTTGACCCATCACCCATGTGTGTGTGAAAAACTTTTTATAAAATTTGTGTGAGTATATCCTTTCTCTTGTTTTCAAACCAATTAACAACAATTAAGGTTATATTTAAAGATCAATTGGCATCAGAAGCTGTGTTTTTCCAAAATTATATGTTAATTCAGAATTTGTGTTTTATTGATGCTTGTGTAAGACATTGTAAACCCCGTAGGTTAATGTTTATTAATCATCTACTATTTATAATAGTGAAACCCTAATACCCTAAACCCACAAACCGGGCTTGGGCTTATTCTTATCCATTAACACTCCCCCGCAGTTCGAGCGGCGAAATCACGAAAGCTAGTACTAAACTAAGAAAAGAAAAAGAAACATTAACTTAATAAAAACATAACTTTAGTCGACTCGTAACAAAACCATACCAACGGTCGACTTTAGTCGACTGGTAACGGTCGGCTAAGTCGACTGGTAACATAACCGTACTCGACTTTAGGGACTGGTACAACGGTCAACTTTAGTCGACTGGTAACAAAGTCGTATGAACAATCGACTAACAAACAAACAATAAAACAATTATAACAATAACATTAAAA
Source organism: Artemisia annua (assembly GCA_014162995.1). Lineage (NCBI taxonomy): Eukaryota > Viridiplantae > Streptophyta > Magnoliopsida > Asterales > Asteraceae > Artemisia > Artemisia annua. Next base: position 12,307 of record LBNU01023029.1, read on the forward strand.
AGTAAAAAATCAAAATAAACTACCAAACATCTCAAAGTCAATCTAGAGGAATGACAACATCACCGTCAGCAATCTCCTGTTGCAAATCCTTAGGATCCTTGCAATTAAATCCTTATGTGTTATGCACGTTCGCCAAGAAAGAAATAACACATATCAAATATGAATGTTGCGGCTTAATATCTTTCTGCTTGATGTCTCCTCCGAAATTAACTAAGGGATGGGTTTGAGGGGGTGGTTTAGGGGAGGCGGCTCAATATAGCCACGTAGGTCTGACGATCAGACCGGCTCCGATACCATGTAAGACATTGTAAACCCCGTAGGTTAATGTTTATTAATCATCTACTATTTATAATAGTAAAACCCTAATACCCTAAACCTACAAACCAGGCTTGGGCTTATTCTTATCCCTTAACAGCTTGATTAAGTTTTCATACCCAATAACCCTTATTTCAAACTCAATTTACCATAAATCTGTCCTTCAACTATAGTCTATGATCCCAATTCTTAACATTGCCAACATTTTTCATTAGAATACATAACTTTTTACCAACTTCCTTTTGAGATCGACTAATTATTATCTCAGCAAACATATAAGTCCAATCAATGTTTTATTGTAAACCTAATTGCCGATTATAGTTTAATTGTTAGGATAAAATTAGTTTCCTTGTATTACTTCACTTGTGTTCCTACTTGTGTGCAGTGGCGGCGATTAGCATGTGCAAGTGGGGCAACCGCACAGGGCCACCGTTTGTAAAGGGGCATCCGATTTAGTATGTCGTCCATTAGTATTTATACATGTCTAACTTAAATTTTTATAACCCTTTTTAAATATTATGTGAGGGGCCTCCAATTTAGTATATATCCATTAATATTTATACATGTCTAAGTATATTATGTTTTGAATTTTTCATAGTAGTTATGATTTTTGTGATTTAAAGGGGTCTCATTCGTAGTTTCGCACCGGGCCACCCAAATCCATGGGGCGACCCTGCTTGTGTGGGTTCTAGTTTCATCAACGGTTAGGGTTCTTCATCATACATTGTTCGAATATTTGCGATAATGTAATCTGCCTTAGCTAGCCTGTTGTTTGTTTCAAACAACAAAAATAAAATAAGAATAAAAGTATGCAGTAGTTCAATAATCACACATATATTTTTCCTTCTTTTTTATAGCGCTCAGATAAAAGGTTGGCATGGTTTAATTTTGGTTTTGGAAATTTACGTCTCTATCCATGGAAATATTACTTCCATTCTACTACGGCAAACCACACAATAGCTTCACTATCATCGAGTTTTGCTTGAACAAAATTAACACAAATTGTCCGTTGTAAAAAAAAAAATAATAATAATAATAATAAAAAATAAAAGAAAACATATAGCTATCATAGTAAGTTTTGAGTAGAGGAAACTCGATCCACAGATTTAGCGCAAGCTGAATTACAAAAACCAAATATCGTCCAAGATTCGAATTTTAGAAAGAAATAAAATTGATGTGAAATATAACACTAGTGAAAGGTACTTTTGTGGATATAAATATGATATAAGTGTTTTAGTAAAATTACACCAATTTGAAAAAAATGCTTTATATTGTTACGTCTTGAAAAGGACAGAATTGGAAATTCAAGTATCAATTATTGCAGTTCCGGAGACAAAAATGTTACAGGAGTCGATATCGAAATTACTCTAGTCTTTATATAAAACTTAATAAGCAAATAACACCTTTGATATGGAACCTGTTTACGTAAGGTACATATTGAGGGGTTAGAGGTAGCTAACCGGTTTGGTTTCCCTCATTGGGTAAGGACCCAAGGTGTGACTGGAGTCACAAGTTGGGGTAACACTCATGGTGTAGCTAGTGTGTGAATGCCAGAATTCACTGTGTGTAAAAGGGTTTGGGGTTGGTCGATCGTTTGGTTTTCCACGTTCGGTAAGGACACCAATGTGTGACCATAGTCAGAGTTGGGTAACACTCACGAGTCGACTCAGTTGGGTGTGTGTATTATCCGTGAGAGAATAATCTTAGCCTTTTTGGAGAAATGACTAATTATTTATGGGGATGCCTTAGGGTTGCATGTGACCCGTAAAAATGATCCAGTGGCCGAGGATGACCCACGTGGTGGTCATCAAGGGAAGGGATAAGGACAGTACATGGAGCGTCACTCTTGGTTAAGCCAGGTGCATGGAGGGATCCATGCATGATTGTAGCACTACCTCTTTACTAATGAGGTATAGACACGTAGTATTCGTTCCAACGACCCTGGCCTTGTTGTCAAGCGTGTTGCTTGTCTGGTTGCGTTCATCAGGCAGGGTTCACGAGGGCATACCCTGGGGAAGTGTTTCCCAGCTTGTTGCCGAATCGTAGCCTTGGTGGGCTTGTGTTTAAGCCGATATAGAGTGTGTGGGCCTTAGCCAGTTGGGCTGAAGCTCTCATACGCTATTAGAACCTAAGCTTTTGGTCTAGTGGTATGTCAGTTGCCCACTAACCTAAAGATTGTGGGTTCAAGCCTCGCTAGAGGCATTTGTGAGATAGGTGGCATAAGGTGTGAAAAAAATTGTCATTCAAAAAAAAATAGAAGAACACCTTTGGTATGGTATGTATTTATACAATACAATACCCAAAAAAAAAATAATAATAATAAATAAATAAATAAATAAATAAATAAATAAATGGATCATTTTACGCTTAAGATGATTTTCGTGCAAAGCAATGACAACGTCAAATATATAACTTTTGGTATTTTTTTTTTTTAAAATCTTTCGTGATATACAAAGAATGTGTGCTAAATTTGTGTAAAATATATATTACATACAACAATAAGAACACTGCTCAATCTCATCGGAGCAGGATGTGAGGGAAGTAGAATGTAGACGTATCTTACTCTTATCTCAGAGAAAACCCGAAAGTAAAGAAACTACTTCAAAAAAGACTTCCGAAAATTATATGGGTGGGTGAATTTGATCAAATATGAACCCAAATCAAATATGTATATAGATAATATATTAAACCTAAAAAAAATAATATCTAAGATACAATGAACAAACAGATTTGCATTAATCCTAGCATTTGTTTTAATACTATAACTTAACGTGTAATTAGGTTAAGTTTAGACTGCAATTAATGTAATTTAGAATTTAATTATGCGAATGACTGAATTTAGTAAGATGCGAAAACTTAAATAGTTAGATTTATTTCAAATAAGTATCGCAACACTGTCATAGTAGTTATAGATAGGGGTGATCATCAGTTCAAAACCGGATCGGATCGGCCAAAACCGGACCGGACCAAGATCGAACTAGCCCAAAACCTTAGACCGAGGACCGGGTTGGTCTGGTCCTTCATTCGGTCGGTCAAAGAAAGCATATTAGTCGGGTTTACGTAAGACCGGTCCGGACCGAACCGAGACCGAAATAAGGGAAAAATCCGGACCGAGACCGGACAGCTAGTCCTTCATTTCGGTCAGTCCGGTCCTCTCGGTCTCGGTCGATTTTGGATCTACAATGCTCGGCCCTAGTTATAGACAACTTAACACAAACAAAAGCACTACATTAAACCAGTGTTTTAAAACCCGGGTTGACCCGGCCGTTTGAACCGTGAACCGGTTGATGTCCGGAATGTGATTTTAAGCGAAAAACCCAATTGAACCGTCGGTTAAACTGGTGGATCTGGTGGGTCAATTAGAAAACCACTTTTTAAAACATTGCATTAAACGACTCACTTGGATATAAACTCGTCTCACTCCTTGAATTATACGACAAACGTCAAGAATGTCAATGGATCAACTTGGATTGAAACTTCATTGTTTTTCATGTGAAAGCTATCAAAGAGATCTATAAAAAGAAAAAATAAATCTTAAGCACACACATATTGACGAATTTTGAAAAGTCCGACTTGTTCAAAATGTTACATTTTTAAGCTAAGGAGGTCAATGGATGACTTCGTTAGTCCGTTATCAGGTTGGCGGGTTATAACTTATCGAGTTAGAATAATTGTAAAAACTAAATAGTTTCTGCTAGCAATAATTTTAAGACTCATGTTTAAGTTAGTATAATTGTAAAAACATCACTTGATAAACTCACACGGAGTATAATTTTTATATTGTTGACCATTGCAAAAATGTAGCCCAAACCTTTATAACCTCGTTATAAAGACAAATAAATTTACTTTCATGTTAAATTACGGAGTAGATAAGACTCTTTATGTATTATGACAAATTAAAAACTGAGAAGTCAACATTTCCAGCTTACTGTGATGTTTACTAACGATAAAATGTACATTTAATGGAATGAAAAACGTCATTTTCTTAAGTAATTGAAAGAAAACATTCTTTGTAATTCAGATGAAGTGGCAGTGGTAAATTTAAATATGCTAAAATAAAGTAGAGATCTATTACTTACACTAGGTATAAAACCGACTAAATATAACTACTTATTACTATTTTAA
>LBNU01023035.1:1238-15703 GCA_014162995.1 Artemisia annua
ATATATATAGGGTAGGGATCCAGTAAGAAGTAAATTAAAATAAGAAGTGGTAAGAAGTGACCAAAACCACGCATTTGAGATGCAATGACTTGCATACGATACATTTATATTCGTATAGATGCAACATCTTGAGTTTCGAAAGTTAATTTGATGTATAGGTGGTGCAAATTGATTTTCATGATTTCGGCACGTGTAGAGGAACAAAAAATATGAGAAATCATGAAATGCATCTAGTGTACGTATATGCATCTGATTAAAAGCTTGAAAACACACTATAGTGCGTTATAATGCATCTAATATTATAGGGATGTATCTATATTCTCCCGAGTTTCAAGGTCTTGTATATTAGCTTAATTCTTTTAGTTTTAATTGGCACTATGAATATAAAGTATGTAAGTTACAATTTGGTGTAGCTTTTTATGACTTGGGGTGTGAGTCAGTTATTAACTTATATTCTCTTAGTTTTCAAGTCAAAAGTTAGTTAAATGTAATTGTTCTTGACAATGTAGTTACTTTCGTTTAGTTAGTATTATTTCTATAAATGCACATATATATCAATTGTTGAATTAAACTTTGTCAACATATGTGCGCAGCGGAACACGGAGGACTACATTCCTTGTTAGAAGCAAATGAGTTACTCACTTGTTTCCAACCTCCTCGCATAAGCGAAATAACGTTTCCGGTTCGTTAGAATTATATTAGAATATGAACACATAACAAGAAGACATATTGCTAGCTATTCTTGTTCAAATTGGTACTGCCATTCAATTAAACTTTGCATATACTTAAAATGAGTATGTCCATATTGCTTTGTAACCAAGGAACATGAAAGCATAAAATGCACAAGTATCTGTACTCTTTCGTTGCTTTACCTTCTGTTTAATATCTGTAAAAACTAATAAGGTCTTCTTATGACGCATTTTGTTGGGTCTATGTCATGATTAGTAACACAAAAAGCCGAATATTAGATTCTTAGATATGCTAAGCTAGTGATAGGGGTTTCGTTCATCACCGTAATTGTTTCTGTATGAAAATTTGGAGGTTGCCTAACTCTTGATTGTAAGATCGATATGTGTATGTGTAATATCGTGTGGAATTTTTGAAATGAAGCAAATACAACGTAAGGTTTTATTTTGTTGGAATGATGGAATCTCTAACGTTTGATATGACTGGTTGATTTTGATTAGGTAGAAACTAGTTCTTTTATTAAATGATCACCTTATGTTGGATCGCTGTCATGGTTAGTTGCATGCAAAGTGGTGATCTGCTATGTTTGTTAAGTTAGTGATATGGAGGTCGGTTTCTTTATTTTCATTTGCGTTGGGAGCATGTTTCGTGCTTAACTGTTAAATGTGTATGTCAACAATTTTTGGGGTTTTGAGGCAGTTAATCCTGTGGTAGTGTTACCTCATTGCTTACTGTGAAGATAAAATCTTGTTACTACTACCGTTCCATTTCAATCAAAGTTATCTAAAGTATTTTATGACTTTGTACATCTAATATGAAGTTGAAACAAAAGCTGTTTGGTGTATGCGTATCGATTAGTTGTTAGGTGTATGCTTTTTAGTTTGGAATGAAAGTATTACGCTTGACTGCTTGAGTCAAGAATCAAAAGGCGTTCTATTCTCTTGCTCTTCATTTCCTTTGCAACTTTCTGCTCTATTTGACCGGAAGGAGTAGCATATAGATAATTTCCATCCTAGTTATGTTCAACAGATTTATGCATAAGGAAGCCATGAGATTGGGTTCACCCAAGTCAGCATCTTCATATTTTAGGAAAATTCTACCAAGGAGTCTGTTTATGCATTAGCAGTGAACTAGAGTGGCTCTTTGATAGGACGAGGTTGGTTCTGTAAAGGTGTGTGAGATCATTAGAGGTGTTGTCCTTGAGGACTTTGGACAGGTTACTCAGATACTGTTTTGTATCAACTATACATGAGAATGTGGCAATTTCGACCCTCTGGTCATGTTTTTTCTTTACTAGGTTTGATGAGCTAAAGTATAAGATAGCAGCTTAGAGGAAACGGGTCGAATGTTGCATAACGTGTTTCTTATGCATAAATCTGTTTAAAATACATTATCTAAGAGAAAAGTGTTTCTTATCTACCCAACTAAACCTGTTGTTGGTTCACACCACAAATACTTTTTTAGACCCGAACATATTTCTATTTGCAGGCATCCTAGTCTGTCATTTAAAATATACTTTTAAATTTACATGATGATTATTGAAATTTAAAATTGTTTAGTTCATATTTGACGTAAATACTGTTCATATAAAAGGTAAAAAGTTTGGACAGAAGCGATTCAGGCCAACCCAATCAGACCTGACTGACCGACCAACGTGTTTAGTCTCTAATCAGAGAATACCCGTTTTACAACCTATGGTGTCCCTACAAAAGAATAATCTATCAGTTTCTTTGCAGATCAATTTGGTTTGAAAAACCTGAAAGGACTGTTGGCTCATTGTCATTGGCTGGCTAAGAAAAAATGGATATTCGGGTCCCAACCTTCAGTTAACGGAGAACTTTAATACTTTTATCTAGGAGAGATATTTCTGCCAGGAGTATTTCCAAGAGCTGAGGGCCTGAGGTAGATGCTAATACTGAAAATCATTATGTGGTGTATCCACCCTTTGCGTTATCGACTGCTTCCCCTCCTTCGGCTATTACCAAGGGTTCTCAGAGTGGACCATGGTAGGTTTTGGATTGTATTTGGCATAATCGGCCTAGCAAGAGTAAATATCAAGTAATTTCTTTTCTCAATTATTTCAAACTTTATCTTTATTCATCTCTTTTTCTCTTGGCTTACATGGTTGATGGGGGCAATTTTTATTGCGTTTATTAAAAAAGGTCTCTTCAGATTTCATTTTATTGATAATGGGTCGAACGGGTAAAATATAAAAATGTTAGCTTTTACACACAGTTAATTGATGTGTAAATGTTGAAGATTATCTTAAATGGACAATTTCAAAAGTTTGGGTGACAGAATAAGTTTGCTACCCAAAATAGATAGTGGACCAAATTCTGTTACCTTTTTAAGCTATTTGCCTCATTTTATAACTCATAACTATTTGCTATAATTTTATTTCAAAATAAAAAGCAAAACATGCAAAAAGTGTTTACAGGTGAATCCATCTCACCGTTTTTACTCAAGCTTCTGCATGCCCCACTTGACCCGAACCCCGTACTCACTCCCTCTGTTTTGCCACCTTACATGTAATAGATGGGGCTTCTTTTCATCTGTCTAACCTTTTGTGTCACCATGCCATCTTATCATGCACTACAACAACATACAGTGAATGGCTATGAAACACCCATTAAAGCTTAAAGTTTATTTTTACTCACATGCGAATGCTGATACTAAAGATGCAATTTGTTTTTCTTACTAGCTGCTATTGGAGGATCCTCATATATTTATACCATCTTTTTCAGGTGCAACTTCTCTCTACATCCATGTGAAGGTTCAGCTGCCCAGATCTTGACGCAAGGGAAGCTAAGTGCACCTCCTTTTTTAAAGGATACACAAGGTACTATATGATGACTATGAGCTCAACTTGCTGTCAACTTGTTTCTGCACTAGGTGTTCGCTGAAATGTTAGTTTTCTTCACATGTGAAGATAGGTTGATGTTTTTAATTGGCGCCCACTATTAGCTTAATTCATGTAATAAAACCTCCTGAGTTTCAAGGTCTTGTATATTACTTTTGTATAAAGAGAAACTTATGGCGGTTGAAAGTGATATATCTCATTTTGTAGTTTGGTCTGAATTGTCACTAGTGGTCCTTTTTTTCTTCACATGTGCAATTTTTTTTAATACACATTAGGGGTTTGATGAAATGTGTAAGTTTTCTTCACATGTGCAATTTTTTTAATGCACATTAGGTGTTCGACGAAATATGTAGTTTTTCTTCATATGTGCAATTTTTTTAATGCACATTAGATGTTCAATGAAATATGTAGTTTTTCTTCATATGTGCAATTTTTTAATGCACATTAGGTGTTCAATGAAATATGTAGTTTTTCTTCACATGTGCAATTTTTTTTAATGCACATTAGCTGTTCAATGAGATATGTAGTTTTTCTTCACATGTGCAATTTTTTTAATGCACATTAGCTGTTCAATGAGATATGTAGTTTTTCTTCACATGTGCAATTTTTTTAATGCACATTAGGTGTTCAATGAAATATGTAGTTTTTCTTCACATGTGCAATTTTTTTAATGCACATTAGGTGTTCAATGAAAGTAGTATGCTCGATTGTCCTATTTTTATCTATTTATTTATTTATTATTTTTTTTTACCTGAATAGTTTGAAAATCAGATACCTAATCACTTTACCCAAACACTCAGTAATGGATGTAGCCATACTTTTTGATTTTATTCTAATAAGGACATCATAGCATTGAGATAATAAACTACATAGTTAATCTCTAATCACTCTTTCTATTGCAGGTGGCACTAGATTACATCGGAAAGAGAGGTGCCACTGTTGGTGTCACAAAGGAGAAGAGAATAAAGTATGATCTTCTTTCATAGTGTCTTAGGCATAGTGTCCTTGCAGCTATTATCATCTCTTTGCTCACGGTTCTTGTTGTATTACAGGTAATGCACGTGATATTCTTCAGAAAGAAATGCTTCCCAATGTGGGAGTTAGGGAGTACTGTGAAATAAAGAAAGCATACTACTTTGGGTAAGTCTTTTTTTATTTTTTATTTTTTATTTTTTTAATGTGTTTTGAGTTTAGGTATGTCTATTTCTTATGTCAAAATGACTTACGTTTACTTTCATCAGATATATTATCAACCGTCTATTGTTGTGTGCTCTTGGCCGGAGGGCTGAGGATGATAGAGATCATTATGGAAACAAGAGGCTTGATCTTGCTGGTCCATTGCTTGGAGGTCTATTTAGAATCGTACTTTTTTTATTTATTATTGGAGACTTGATTGTTGTATTAGTAAATATCAGCGTGTATTAAACTGTTGTCTCTTGTGTTTATGCAGCTTTTCCGGAAGTTAATGAGAGATTCAAGAGGATATGTACAGAAGGTAATTACAATTCACAGTTACTTGAATTCATATTGTTCCAATTTATTTAGCTGGTCAATAATATAACTTGTTACCTAAATATGCAGTGTGTAGACAATGGAAAAGATGTTAATCTGCAATTTGCAATAAAGGCCAAAACCATAACCAGTGCGCTTAAATATTCCCTTGCTACTGGGAATTTGGGGCAAGTAAATGCAGCTGGAACAAGGGTTGGTGTGTCACAGGTCTGGTTGTTTTGCGGTGTTGATCTTTATCATTACATTGATATACTTACGGAGATGTGGGTTTTTTTAACTAACTTTTTATTTTCTCATCTGTATGTTTTGTAATATGCAGGTGTTGAATAGATTGACATATGCTTCTACATTGTCACATTTACGAAGACAACTCTCCTATAGGACGTGAAGGTAAATCTATCATTTATGTACAATTTGTTTCCAGACATTTGATTCTCTGTATCTAGCTTCATGATTTATGATGTTTCTATGTAAACAGGAAAATTGGCAAAGCCAAGACAGCTGCATAATTCACAATGGGGAATGATGTGGCCTGCAGAAACACCCGAAGGACAAGTGCCTGTGCCAGTTTTTATAAGAATTTGACCACTTACTTTTAGACTGATAAGACAGGATATTTTAGGCATATAAAGCAATGTGTTTGTCCGTAATATTTTACTGATGGCGACTCTCTGTGGTTGTTATAATAGGCGTGTGGACTGGTGAAAAATCTTGCATTGATGGTTTACATAACGGTTGGATCAGCCGCATACCCAATTCTTGAATTTTTGGAAGAATGGGGTACAGAAAATTTTGAGGTAAACATAATTAAATTGATTGAAGGATTGATTATCTGTTTATTATACTATTATTGTGTTCTTAATGGTTATGGTTTTTACTTCTACTGTAGAAAATTTCTCCTGCTGTCATCCCGCAAGCAACAAAAATCTGTCAATGGTCTTTGGGTGGGAATCCATCGTGATCCTGACATGTTGGTTAGAACTCTGAGGAGGCTAAGAAGACGGGTGAGTATCAATAATGCTGTTAATCTTGGTCAAAGATTTGTGCATAGTTTTTTAAAAATTCTTGACATTAATGATTGTAAATGTTTAGGTCGATGTGAACACCGAAGTTGGAGTTGTACGTGATATTCGTTTGAAAGAACTTCGAATCTATACCGATTATGGCCGTTGCAGTCGTCCATTGTTCATTGTTGAGAAGCAAAGAATTTTAATAAATAAGAAAGACATCCAAAAGCTGCAACAAAGGGTAAAACAAATTCTTTTTGTTAATGGTCATCTGAATTATAGGTTGCTGAAAGTGGAAGCAGTTTTTAACAACTTATTTGGTGTTTATGCTTTTACAGGAAAACCATGGAGACGGTGGCTGGCATGATCTTTATAGCAAATGGATTTATAGAGTATATTGATTCAGAAGAAGAGGATACTACTATGATTTCCTTGACCATTAATGTAAGTAGATGGACTAGTATTGCCCCATTATTGAAATCAGGTGTATTTGGGTAGTAATTTGTTCTAAATGGTCTGCCCAAGCTCTTTTTGGTTTTAAATGGTCAAAAGGGTATGATAATAAAATTAGCTTAAATTCCGCCTAGAGTATACTTCTCTTTCTATAGCTTTCTAATTTGTTTTATCCTATAATTTGGATCTTTATCTTTGATGAAGTGCACAAATGAAGGGTTGCCTGGTCTACCCAACCTGGTTTGACTTGAATTATGATAACAATGTCTTTTAAATGGGTGCAGGATCTTGTAAGCGCGAGGCTAAACCCAGACAAGTCTTACTCTGACACATATACCCATTGTGAAATCCATCCATCACTGATCTTGGGTGTTTGTGCCTCCATCATACCATTCCTGACCACAATCAGGTAACTTGCTTCCTTAATAGCACTCACTGTGCATTACGGCATATATATATCATGTGGAGACCATTAAATTTTATTCTATGTCTATACAGTCTCCACATAACACGTATCAATCAGCTATGGGTAAGCAAGCTATGGGGATTTACGTCACAAACTTCCAATTCCGTATGGTATGTAACAAGTTCCTTTTCCTTTTTTCACAGTAATTATGTCAATTTTGTTGATTTTTTAACTGTTCTGTTTTCCAATTTTGTTTCTTTTAGGATACACCGGCCTATGTTCTCTACTATCCTCAGAAACCTCTTTAACTACTCAAGCAATGGAGCACTTGCACTTCAGACAGCAACCTGCTGGAATTGTAAGTACTTTCAGGATTGTCTAAAGTTTCATATGGTCATCAAATTATCGTCCCTGAGATTCTATATGTTTTTTATCCTTTAGAACGCAATTGTGGCGATTTCATGTTACTCTTGAAGATCTACCTAGTGCCAGAAGGTCCCCCACCCAACTTGCATGGAAACACATATAACTAAATACTATTTATATGCTTGTGCATATTCCATACGCATGTAAACTGCTGTTCCAAGAGCTCATGTCCATGGCAATTGCACCTAGAATGCTCACAAAAGATATAAAACAAGCAAAAGACACTAAGAAGAAAGGCACTTGATAACTCTAATATGAGTTTTTTTGAAATAGCACATCTACAATAGCTTGTGATCATAATTACAAGACTGTATTTTTGGACTTTGTATCTGTAACGGGAACTCTCATACATATTGCTCCAGTATTGTATGTGCAAACGTATCCATATCATACTGTATGAAATTTGAGCTTCTAAACTTCTATCATTTCTTGATTGTGGTGGTGGCAACTTTGATCCACTTATAATATATTCAGTTGCAAAAGGCCTAAAGAAATAGTTGAAAAAGTTGGTTTAAGGTCAATTATGTTACCTTAGCAAATATTGTAATGTTGTGTTACTTTTCCTTGCAATTTCTTTCAACGGTTCTAATCCCGTTTTTTACAAGTTAATTAAGCTTGCTTGATCATAAACCTTTATATGAAGGTGTCCGTTTTTAACAATTTTTTGCTAGTCTCTCATCCTGCCCCAAATGAGAGCAGTTTGCTTACTTTCAATGATATGCGTACAATAGATTCTAAAGCTAATTTCAATCCTGGATTATTATTATCTCTACCGTGTGGTAGTAAGCAGTAACGGTGTCGGCTTTGTCATTACTGTAACATACACCAACAAGAAAAACCTTGTCAACGCAGTAACGGTGTCGGCTTTGTCATTACTGTACTATTTATATACTACATATAATGAGAAAACATATTTGCTTAAAAACTTACAAGATGAGTAATATATCCTTGCTTATAAAGAAAATGCAACCTATAAATTATTTATAAATGCTTAATTATAATTTAATCCACAAATACTTACTTGACAAAAACAAATATGCACAAATTAAACACAATGTCTTCTCTTGATATATCTTGTGTTCAATAAGAAAAGTGAAGTATTGAATAGAGTAGTAATTTGTCCCTCCCAAAATCTCATAAAAACCTTACCAATTACTACTACTATGAGTCAAGACTCAATCATGACGGAAGAACACGAGGAGCTCCACCCGAAAACCTCAACACTCAATCATGACATTGTATATTTTAATTTTTTTGGATTTTTAAGCTGATTTTTCCTCCAGGGATTGCTAAATGAAATCGTCAAAATTTTATGTCAAAAATGTAACCTGTCAACAAAAGTCGCATAAGAGTGAAAGATTTTGCTATGTTTGCATTGTAGCAGATGATTTTAAAAGATTGCATTGAACAACAAATTATCTCTATTGCATTCATCAAAGAATCCATTATTCGATATTCTACTAACAATATAGATTCCAAAATTTACTGTAAAACGGCTAAATCTGTACTCTCAATGGCATTATTCCATTGAGCAGACGGAACGGCTAATCACATTTACAAAGGAAATCTTAGGAAAAGCATAACCTGTTAGTTGTATGTATTTTTCTCAAGGATTGTTAACTGATAAAGTCAATCTTATGTTATAGATCAAACGGGCCAAATGCGACAAATACAACCCAAATTTTCAGTCGCGCAGAAATGTAAGAAAAAAAGAGCTAAAGATGAACCGGGTGAATTGGACAAAAAAACGTTTTCATATGGGTCAAACTGGATTGACCAAAAACTCATATTGCATTCTAACAATGACTGCATGAAATAGCAAATAACTTCTAACAAGCTGCATTTCTACACCAATCACTAACAAATGTCAATACAGAGTGCAATACATCAACTACCTTACGACAGTCAACCAAAATATAGCTCCCAGAAAGTGGATGAGTTCAAATTTACTCTATGCACAATACTACTTTACGTCATATCAAAACGCTAATAAGTCCTAACTTGCAAGTGAACCTACTCAAAAGAAGATTCTGCTACTGTTAATTCCTACACAACAGAAGATCTCGCAATTAAACATACTCCTTCCAAACTACGTGCACACTTCTTCTTCCTTGACCTCAAGAAGACGTTACTATTGTATGCAACAGTGATGACTACAGTTTCACTTACAATCAAATAAAAATGTGCTGTAAAAAAATTAAGATACAAATGAAACACGCCAACTGGACAATCAGATAAAAGTGTATTCAAGTCATATGGGTTTACGCAATACACATAATTACATCAAACAAAGACGCATTAAACAACATATAGTATTTTCCAATGGCAATTGCATCAAAAAAGTTAGTGCAGGCTGCATTACAAATTCCATTATCTAAATTCAACTAACAAATACAGATTTCAATTCACTGTCAAATTGCTATATCTTCAGTTCTCCACTCTCAAGATGAACAGGGTAAACTAGACCAAATTCGCTCAAAATTTCAATCATATAGAAATGTACAAAAGATAAACAGGACAGAAGTGTATCCAAATGGGTTGGATTAAGATGGTTAAACTCATAAAGCTTTAGCTAAAATGAAAATAGATCAAACGACACCCAAAGTGTAGCCCAAGTGTATTAAACGTCATATGTTGTTTTATTATAATAAATTAGATCAGTCTAATAAATAGGTTTTGTTAATGACATTTAATATATCAAACTATAAACTAGATAAAGAGAACACACTGAAGTGTTTGTTGTTCAACCTAACCCAACCCAAGTACTTAAATTTACCCGTTTTGACTATTGATCCGAGCCTGTTTTACTGGTTACCTAACCCGCCCATCCTAACAGTGAGCATATGGCTATATAACAGTGAGCATAAATCAATCAAAAAACATGATTCTCAAACGAGGACAACAGCGATTGAAGTGACGACGATATGAGAATTTGGCAGGTGGTTGAAGGCTAGGGTCCCAAAGCAATAGTTGCGCATCCTGCAGAATTTGCGTTAGTTCTATAAGTTAGACTTAAACACCACTTGGTTTTAGTCTGAGGTTTAATGGCCGTTAAGAGATACTATATTACTTGTTGGCTAAATTTTTTGAGCTGATCAGATTGATCTAAGATAAAAGTAAGACGAAATCGACCCATTTATATGTAAATGGGTCAAAATTGTTTCTAATTTAGTTTTTGTGGTACTTATTTTCCTAGCCATGAAGTAATGTAATTTAACGAATTCTCACAAGGTGTACCATCTGAAACTAATCTAAAAGCGTGTACTTGACCAACAGAGCTGAATACGAATCAAAAGCAACTTCACTAACCTGCAAGCCATTTGGTCCAAATTAATACGACTCTTTATCTTATTTGTACAAACTTCTTCCAAATTAATGGAGCCTTTACAAAATAGAAAATGATCATTTAGACGAATAACATAATGGGAAAAGGCCTGTTAAAAGCAAACATGAGGAAAGCAAATGGGTATGCCACCTCTGATGGGTTGAGGTGGTTTCCAAACTGCCTGCATACAAAGCAAGTCCCTATGTCAGCGAAAACCGAATATGTGCAAAGAAAGGGGGATACAGAAATAAAAACCAAGAAACTTTATTGGGCAATACACCAATGCTTAGGTGAAAGCTGATATGCAGAAGAGCCACGGAGTACAAAAAGTGTGGTAAATTGATAAAGTAAAATATTATCTCCGAAGGAGAGCTAAATAGCAAAGTTATGAGAGTATCCAAGCAACTACTTAAATCTTGATTCTTATGAACAATGTGCCACAAATCAGGTTTACCACAGGAAAACTTATAATGCCCAAAACAGATATCATGAAAATGAAAATGAACAAAAACTTTACATGAAAATACACAATAAACATAGTGATCAAAATAGATATCATGGGAACAAACCTTCCGAATCATCCTGGTAAGCCGTTTAATCTGCCAATACACAACAATCATAGTTGATTAGATGTACCTAACCAGTGCTCTATAATGCCCAAATTCCATCTTAGATATAAGGCCTACTAGTTTGAATATGGTTATGCCATTACTTCGACCAGGTAATGCATTATCCTAACAAATAGAAATCAAGAAATCCCATTACATTATAGTCGATATATATGTAGTACGAAAAGAATGTGTTATTGCATAGCAGACCACGTATGTGTGATGAGACGAAAAATGTTACGTTTTTAGGGGTCGGTTTGAGTCCTAATTCGTATGTTTTTCGTTTGGATTTCACCCAAAGTCGTTTCTTTTCTAATTTTAGGTACTTTTGAAGGGAAAATCACAAAAGAAGCATTTTCGGGCGTTTTCGGAGTGAAAAAGTGCGGAAAACAACAAAAACTCAAAAGACCTTAAAGATTACAGAAGGTGACGCCGTCACTCTCTACAAGGTGACGCCGTCAGGAACAAGTGAAGTCCAGAAGTGGAAAAAAGACTCGTGACGGGCCAGAGAGTTCGTAGTGCAAATTGGTGACGCCGTCAACCAAGGCCGTCAGATCTGGAACCAGCAATTATGACCACGTCAAGGAAGGCCGTCTGAAAACCCTAATCGCCGAGCTGACGACGTCACCTATTGGGTTGACGCCGTCAGCCCGCGTTTTCTATATATATAGAACGATTTTTCTTTACTTTATATAACTTTGGAGAACTAGAGTCGAATTTTGGTGTGAAGAACTTTAGGGTTAAACCCTAGTTCGTGTATTAGTGACCTTAGAGGGTATCCTAACCCCTCTAACTTGCATGTTTAATCCAAGATAAGTCTTTATTCATACAATATGTCTATGTGTTGTGTGATTTATGCTTGTACTTGTCTTTCTTTTAACATGCTAGGCTAATTTACTTTGTGTTTGCTTAGATCTAATGAAACCTAACTATTGATTATCATGTGATGTGTATGTTGTGATTGTATTTGGATGAATGTTTCATCTACGTTAGACTAGAGAAAACTGGCTAATCTCCTATACGGTAACAAGCTTGAACGTCTTTAGAAACGTGAATCGTATGTGCGTTATCGATTTTAAGGTAGTATTTCATGCATAGGTTGCTATCGGTGAGCTCATGATAGGATGCTTGACGTATCGTCATAGAGTGAGGTAGGAACTTATAGAGTTAGGGAATTGAACGCACTCCCTACGACTTGTTAGGAATACACCCGTCATCCACGCAAACTCAACATACTAATTACATGGTAAAAGATAGTTAGGGAGTAATGAAATCTAAGTAAACACTATTCTCCACCACTGATTTTCTCTAAACCAAAAAAATACAAAAATATAAGTAGCTTAGAAGTAGATAATTTGGGTTAGTTGACTAGCAACTAATTCCGCCCTATCCTCCAAAACCAGAGATTTACTGCTTTCATAAAACATAAAAATACAAAAAGAATCTTCCTCCACCCTTAGACCTAGATTAGAGTAGTTTTTAGCCTAACGAACACTATTCCCTGTGAGAGAACGATCAATCCCCCGGTACTTGCCACTTCACTATACTACATCGGTCAGGTACACTGCCTGGTGGGGATTGCAAGCTTCTCGGGATCCCTCGAGAGGTAAAACGTAGTGCGTGTTGCAATCCACGTGCATCAAGTTTTTGGCGCCGTTGCCGGGGAATAGTTATTGTTTAGGTTAATTTTTATTCTTAATTAGGTCTACTCACTAGACTCCTTTCTAGTGAGATTTTATTTTATTTTTCTAGGATTCTCTTTAGTCTATCTTTTCTCTTTGTCTTTTGCTCGTAATCTTTCATTAACTATTCCGTTTGCCCTTATGGAGAACGCAAATCCACACCCTTCACCCGTTGAAATCGCTAGGATGCGTGGCCAAATTGAAAGCCAAATTAGGGAACTTAAGGATTTTAATAAGTTGGTCACCCTTGAGCTTAATTATGCCCTCAAAGACTTAGCAGTTGCCATAGAACATAACAAGGACTTTGCACCTAAGGATTTTGCGATTGTTAAGGTAGAGGAGAAAAAGGAGGAAAAGGTAGATAGGGAGTACTTTGACTTGTATCCAACTAAGGAAGAGCTCGCCTATCACAGAAATCTTGTTGATAACCCTCGACCACCTGTTTCTAGAATCATCCCTAAAATAAAAAGAGGTGACCCAAATAACATCAGGATACCATGCATGATTGGGTATAAGTTTATTGCTCACGGCTTACATCGACCTAGAATGTTGAAAACTATATAGACCTGCCTGATAGATCTAAAGCCTGAAATAGATCGTTAGTATAGCCAATGTAATCACTAGCTAAACTAATAGAGAATCCTAAAGCTTGTATTTAGAAGCGAAACAAAATACAAACTAATGAACAGTAAATACTAAGAAACAGTTGGATCCTCTATGGATCTTTATATTATAAAACTTGTGTTTCTAAAACGTACATTGAACATAAACTTGTTGGTTCCTTTTACTAGACAAGGAACACTAACCTAAATCCGTTTCTCAAGAAACGTACTTTCTAAATAATATGCATTATCTCTTTACTATAATACTCATGCATTATCCTAACTACATTTACATAATATGGCGGCTAAACACTATCCGTAGAAACTAAATATGCTGATCTAATCTTCACAGTAACTACTCTTCAGCAGTAACTTGTCTTCAGCAGATTTCCTTTCTTCAGTAGTACCATCCAGTAGAATCTCTACTTAGTAAGAATTCCCAACAATCCTCCCCTAATCTTGGAATTACCTGGGTTAAGTTCAAGATTCTTAGATACATAAGCTCAGAGGATTGACTTCGAACATCAGCAGCAAAGAACCAAAAACCTGACATCTCTATGATGATAAACCTTGAACCACCAGATCTTTGCAGCCAACATAATGAAAAAAAAAACAGGGGGGGGAGATACATCAAAACATATAAGTTTCAACTATTCTCATCACATCCAGGTGTTAACTCTCGTGAGGGAGGTAAATCATGAAAATAATGGATTTGATGTCGTCTTTTTCTACAATAGCCATCACTACTGGGAGTAGCCAAATGTTTAATTTTCCGAAAACTATGTAACTGATAACTCATATATTTTAGTTAAATCATCAACTATAAAACGGATTTGAGGTTGTCTTACCTGTAGCCGTTTTGCTTAGGACTAGCCAATTCTTAAAGAATATCTCTCT
>LBNU01023035.1:16646-44211 GCA_014162995.1 Artemisia annua
GGAATAAAGCGCATTTGCTTGAGGAAAGCAAATCTCAAGTGTAAGGGTATTTGATTGAGACGAAAAACGTTACGTTTTTAGGGGTCGGTTTGAGTCCTAATTCGTATGTTTGTTTGGATTTCACCCAAAGTCGTTTCTTTTCTCATTTTAGGTACTTTTGAAGGAAAATCACAAAAGAAGCATTTTCGGCGTTTTCGGAGTGAAAAGTGCGGAAAAACACAAAAACTCAAAAGACCTTGAAGATTACAAGAACGGTGACGCGTCACTCTATACTAGGTGACGCCGTCAGGAACAAGTGAAGTCCAGAATTGGAAAAATACTCGTGACGGCCAGAGAGTTCGTAGTGCAAATTGGTGACGCCGTCAACCAAGGCCGTCAGATCTGGAACGCCAATTATGACCACGTCAAGGAAGCCGTCTGAAAACCCTAATCGCCGTTGCTGACGACGTCACCTATTGGGTTGACGCCGTCAGCGCCAAAATCTATATATATAGAACGTTTTTCTTTTATTTTAAGAGAAATTTTTAGAGTGGAGAACTTTGGGACCAAAACCCTAGACGAGTTTTACAGACCTTGGAGGTATCCAAACCCTTCCAACTTGCATGTTCAATTGAAGATAAGTCTTTATTCATACATATGTCTATGTGTGTGGATATATATTTGTGCTTGTCTTTCTTTAATATGCTAGGATAATTTACTTTGTGTTTTGCTTACTAATGAAACTAACTATGCATGTGATGGTATGTTGTGATTGTATTTGGGGAATGTTTCATCTACGTTAGACTAAGGAAAACTGGCTAACCTCTATATGGTAACATGCTTGAACGTCTTTAAAACGTGAATCATATGTGCGTTATTGGTTTTAAGTAGTATTTATGCATAGGTTGCTATCGGTGAGCTCATGATAGGATGCTTGACGTATCTCATAGAGTGAGGTAGGAACTTATAGAGTAGGAATTGAACGCACTCCCTACGATTGTTAGGAATACACCCGTCATCCAAGCAAATCAACATACTAGTCACATGTAAAAGATAGTTAGGGAGTAATGAAATCTAAGTAAACACTATTTCCACCACTGATTTTCTCTAAAAAAATACAAAAATATAAGTAGCTTAGAAGTAGATAATTTGGGTTAGTTGACTAGCAACTAATTCCGCCCTATCCTCCAAAACCAGAGATTTACTGCTTTCATAAAACATAAAAATACAAAAAGAATCTTCCTCCACCCTTAGACCTAGATTAGAGTAGTTTTTAGCCTAACGAACACTATTCCCTGTGAGAGAACGATCAATCCCCCGGTACTTGCCACTTCACTATACTACATCGGTCAGGTACACTGCCTGGTGGGGATTGCAAGCTTCTCGGGATCCCTCGAGAGGTAAAACGTAGTGCGTGTTGCAATCCACGCGCATCAATGTGCATCCTACCCATTCAACCACCCCAATCTTTTGCTTACGTTAACCATAATTCCAATCCTAGTTTTATCTTATAACTTTAGGCATAAATCAGTCCGTACCAAATCAGTACTTTTTGACACTAATTTTGAAGTGCATTTACTCATTTCAATCGCACCTATAATTTTAGTCATAATCTCTTATTTACACAAACTAACTAATATCAAAATTTAAAAACATCGTTATAGTCTATACTAATATTAAACTGGACCGCTAATAACTTCAAAACTTCATTCCTAACCGATAATCTTCACATGTGAAGATACTCTAACTAAACTTATATCTACTAATAACCTCAAAACTCCATTACTTACTGATATTTTCCACACGTGAAGATAATCTAATCCAAACTTAAATCCGCTAATAACATCAAATCTTCATTCCTTACCGATAATCTTCATATGCGAAGATATTCTAACTAAAATTAAAACACTAATAACCTCAAAACTCCATTACTTAATGATATTCTTCACATGCTAATAATCTCAAAACTTCACATGTGAAGATATTGTAACTAGACTTAAATCTGCTAATAATCTCAAAACTTCATTCGTTACTAATATTCTTCACATGTGAAGATTATCGGTAAGCAATGAATATAATCGGTAAGGAATGATATTCGTTACTAATATTCATTACTAATATTCTTCACATGTGAAGATATTCTAACTAGACTTAAATCTGCTAATAATCTCAAAACTTCATTCGTTAATAATATTCTTCACATGTGAAGATTATCGGTAAGGAATGAAGATAATCGGTAAGGAATGATATTCGTTACTAATACTCTTCATATGTGAAGATATTCTAACTAGACTTAAATCTGCTAATAATCTCAAAACTTCATTCGTTACTAATATTCTTCACATGTGAAGATTATCGGTAAGGAATGATATTCGTTACTAATATTCGTCACATGTGAAGATATTCTAACTAGACTTAAATCTGATAATAATCTCAAAACTTCATTCGTTACTAATATTCTTCACATGTGAAGATTATCGGTAAGGAATGATATTCGTTACTAATATTCTTCACATGTGAAGATATTCTAACTAGACTTAAATCGCTAATAATCTCAAAACTTCATTCGTTACTAATATTCTTCACATGTGAAGATTATCGGTAAGGAATGATATTCGTTACTAATATTCGTTACTAATATTCTTCACATGTGAAGATATTCTAACTAGGCTTAAATCGCTAATAATCTCAAAACTTCATTCGTTACTAATATTCTTCACATGTGAAGATTATCGGTAAGGAATGATATTCGTTACTAATATTCGTTACTAATATTCTTCACATGTGAAGATATTCTAACTAGACTTAAATCTGCTAATAATCTCAAAACTTCATTCGTTACTAATATTCTTCACATGTGAAGATTATCGGTAAGGAATGATATTCGTTACTAATATTCTTCACATGTGAAGATATTCTAACTAGACTTAAATCGCTAATAATCTCAAAACTTCATTCGTTACTAATATTCTCCACATGCGAAGATACTTTTAATATACTTAAATAATCAAAAAATCACTAATCTCAATATTCTTCACATGTGAATAAATTAGTAAATATCAAATAATCTCTCAATTACGCAATCTAAATCATCTCTGAACAGCAAAAACTTAATTCGTAACCTATTCTTGCACAAACGCATCAAAATTTAAAATTCTAAACTAATTTTGCAAAAATTAAATCAATAATCATAAAATATAAAAATTACATGAAATCTCTGTGTAGTATGATTTAAACAAAACATCTTTTTCACTAATTTCAGCTTCCTCTTGTTCAATTTCATCCAAATCCACATTTTCTTCATTCATATTTATCCGATTGTTGTGTTCGATTGACGGTGACATAACGACTGTGATATGCGATGGTTGAATAACGGTGAACTACGGTTGTTTAGAGTGAGTTATATGTAGTGTCTGAATGACCGTAAGGTGCGGTGGTTGAATGATGGTGACAGGCGGTTGTAGTCAGTTATGCGATGGTTGAATGATGGTGACCGGCGTGAAGTAAGGTGTGTTAATACAAATATCGCCTAAAAACGTTATTTATATTTTAACGATCTTTGCTAAGTTTTGTTAATGACAAAGTACAAACTTTAGCTTGTAATAAAACATCACTTTAGTTCCTAAGTCTTATATAACTAAGCTTTGCATTTATATTTAAACATGAACTTGTTTTATAATTATCTAAATGAAAGCTTTATAAATAGTTTTTCATAAATGTATTTTATGTTTAAACTTGACATGAATCAATGCATAACTTAATGGAAGTGACTTAGGTCTTTTAATAAGTATTGTCACATCAAGTATTGAAGTCTTGCATGTGCTATGTGTTAGGATGAAGTCTAGCTTTTAAGTTGATGTGACTTAAATTAGAGTTGTCACATCAAGCATTCATGTATGCCTTAATGCTTACTTGCATACTTGATTTTAGTAATTGCTAAGCTACCCTAACATGTTCTAGCTTGTTATGTCACAACATGATCTTAACTAACTTGTGTCCTTATGCTCTTTAAGTATACATTGTGTGTTTGACTTGCCATGAGCTTTANGCGTCCGCCAGTCTTGACATTTCATAGTTATAAATAAAGTCAACTTGCAAGAAGATTCCTCATCACTTGATGCGAGAATGTTTTCACATTTCTTCTCTCAACTAACAAATAACATTTGACTTGTGGATTTCTCCTTTGTTAGCAAGCAAGTTTCACAAAGTCAATCAAGAGGGCTTACATAGTTTCAACAAAAGAGAGTTGGAAGACTTTGTTAACTTTGGTTTAGCATAAGCTTTTGGCTAGCTTGATACTTTGTATGCTAGGGTGTTCAGTGATCGGTTAGTATTTTAGGCCTCAAAATACTTAGGTGAGTCGGGGGGAGTTGTTTGTACCCTTGTAAAAGAACTATCGGGAGTTAGTGTACCCTTGTGTAAAGAACTCGACATCCTAGCTCTGTTGTCGGTAAAAGGAATTAGGGCGACGTTAGGTTTGCGTTCTACCCGAACTAGAACTCGGTAATTAGTATACCGATAAATAAGCACTTGAAAGGTTTCGTCCACCAGAAGGAGTTTGGTTATATGCTAAACTCTCGGAGTTGGACACTCGGGGTGTTGGACGTAGGGCCAAGGACAAGTGAGGGTCCTTGCTAGCCGGAACCACGATAAACAATCGTTTGTTGGTGCGGTTTGATCGTTCTATCTCTTTGCTTTCATGCTATGACTTATATATATTGTGGTGGGTTATATATTGTCTTTGAGTCTTCAAAGAACTTCCATTCATATAATAAGCCAAAAGGTCAGTATAACTTTAATAAAACGAGTAAATTTGTAAAGGATAATTAACGTAAAAGCGGGCTAAACTTTATTCAGAACCCCCCTTTCTAGTTTCCACAAGGTGGTTGAATGGCTGGGTGATCTGCGGAGTTGGTAGGTCAGGGAGGAGATATTGAAGATCGGCGGGGTGGCGGAAGAGAGGATTGCGTTGCTGCTTTCACCTTCAATTTGGGGTTACTGCTGTGTTTTTTTCTTTTTTTAGTAGGTAGAGAGTTAGGATATTACCAAATTGTCCTTTATCTAGTGTAAAATTGAAGCTTTGATGTTTAGCCATTAGCATATAAAAAAATGGAGCGGATTAAATAGATGCGCTAGGATCTCTCTCGCGTTTCTCACAAAAATTTAGATTTTCTCACATGAATGGCCCATATATATTTATTATATATATATATAATATATATAGTACCTATATATATATATATAATATATATATATATATATATATATTATATAGGTCTATATATATATATAGTAATATATTATATAATATTCTTATATATTGTATATAAAAAAATCATTAAACTTTTTCCTAAGTATAAATATATATTTTAAAGTTTTGGGAGGTTTTTTTTTTTGGCTAAAATGATCTGTAATTAAATGGACAAACATAATTATGAAATTCGAAATATCTGGGTCACCCGACCTAAGCGAACCGAATTACAAATTCGGTTGAATACAATTTGGAAAATGCGGTTTCAGGATAAGTTTTTGTTTTTATCCAGAAAAACACGTTGTAATCAAACTATTGCAACCGAAATAGACGACAACTCGATAACTAACTGATATAAGCACCCCTACAACAAAGCTTGCCTGACTATTACACAATTCATGAGCTTCAATTCATAATGGTCATAACAATTTATTTAAAAAAAAAAAAAAAGAAAAGAAAAAAAAAAACTTTACTGTGTGTTGACTATTTAAGTCGGTGTGATAGTACAATAGGGTAGATTGCTTGAAAAGTATAAAACCTATTAATTATTATCATGCATACGGGTTTGCCCAAAAGAAGGCTAGAGGGAGCCCCTCAATTTCTACGGCCAAGGTTTTGACATCCATGAAAGAACCCATAAAGCCCAATAGAATCTATCACCTAATCATATCACTCATTTATTTTCCAAAACCAACAATTATTTTGCCAAACGGCTAAATCTTTAAGACTACAAAAAAAAAAAAAAAAAAAAAAAAAACCACTCGCTACGGGAGAATTAAATGATCTTTCTATAGATATGCATTATAATATACTTTTCGACGATTTTTTTTCGACGAACTTTATTTTTTTTTTAATTTCCGCCCAGAAAGGAATCATATATGATTCGTAAAAATCATATATGATTCGGTAAAAAATCATATATATTGATTCGATTTTACGAATCATATATGATTTGTTAAAATCGAATCATATATGATTCTTACGAATCATATATGATTTTTCTGGGCGAAAAAAATAAAGTTCATCGAAAAAAAAGTTCGTCGAAAGTATATAACAATGCATGTCTATAGAAAGATAATTTAATTCTCGTCGCGATGGTATTTTTTTTGTAGCTTGACGATTTACGGTTTGCGAAATATTTAAATTTTAAAAAAAGGGTGGAAGTTTATTTTTTTATTTTGATAAAAAAAATGAGTGACTAAGATTGCTTGATGGGTTCTATGGTAAAAGTTGGATCTACAAAGAACTTTTGGCTTGAAATTTAACGCCGCAGGAATATTCACAAAACACTCTTAAATTATTCAAAATGTTAAGAAACTACAATGACTTGCTATTTACACTTTTTTATATAACAAATTTTATTTATCAAATATTTAATAAATATTTAACGATTTATTTAATAAAAAATGTACTGTTGAAAAAGTACATGAATTATGAATAAAACGAGCCCAATATTGATATATTTTTTTTTACATACGTTCGATTTTATAAAAAATCTAGAAATTAAATGAAACTTTCAAAACACACTTTTAGCCTACCTAATAACTTTAATAACTACATTGAAATTTGTTTATTCAATAAATACATAGATGGTCCCTGTGGTTTGCCCAAAGTTTCACCTATAGTCCATGAAAGTTAAAAGTTGCACAGATAGTCCCTATCTCTGAAAAGAATAACACTAATGGTCCCTTTTTAAACTGTCGTTAAGTGACTTCCGTTATAATTTACACGTTAGTCCCTTTTAGTTAAATATCGTTGCATCGTTTATCCTTTATTATAACGGCCGTTTATAAATTAAAGTTTTTCGAATTTTTCTTACATTTTCATACGTTTTCATCCGTTTTTATACGTTTTCATGCGTTTTAATCCGTTTTCGTCCGTTTTTCTTACGTTTTCATCCGTTTTCATGCGTTTTTATACGTTTTCGCTCGTTTTTCTTACGTTATTGTCTATTTTCCTACGTTTTCATCCATTTTTATCCGTTTGGGTCCGTTTTTATACGTTTTTGCTTGTTTTTATACGTTTTCCTTTATTTTTCTTACATTTTCATACGTTTTTATCCGTTTTTATATGTTTTCATACGTTTTTATATGTTTTCGTTCGTTTTTATACGTTTTCTTACATTTTCATCGATTATTTTTATGTTTTCATATGTTTTTCTTCCTTCCGTTTTTATTCATTTTTATTCATTTTCGTCCGTTTTTATACGTTTTGGTCCATTTTTATACGTTTTCATCCATTTTGTACGTTTTTGCTCATTTTTCATCCATTTTTATCCGCTTTCATCCATTTTTATCCGTTTTCGTCCTTTTTATATGTTTTCGTCCGTTTTTCTTATATTTTCATACGTTTTATCCATTTTTATGCGTTTTCGTTTGTTTTTATTACGTTTTCATCTGTTTTAATATTTTTTATCCGCTTTTATACGTTTTCGCTCATTTTTCTTACGTTTCATACATTCGGTCCGTTTTTATACATTTTTTGTTCGTTTTTATATGCTTTCATCCGTTTTTCTTAAATTGTCATACATTTTTATCTATATTTATACATTTTCGTCCGGTTTCATACGTTTTTATACGTTAATGGACCAAAATGTATAAAAATGGATGAAAACATAAGAAAAACAGAAACATAAGAAAACGTATAAAAATGGATAAAAACATAAGATAAATGGAGCGAAAACATATAAAACGGACGAAAACGTATAAAAATGGACCAAAACGTATAAAAACAGACGAAAATGAATAAAAATTGATGAAAACGGAAGGAAACGGAGAAAAACATATGAAAACATAAAAATAACCGATGGAAATGTAAGAAAACGTATAAAAACGAACCAAAACATATAAAAACGTATCAAACGTATAAAAACAGATAAAAACGTATGAAAATGTAAGAAAAATAAAGGAAAACGTATAAAAACAAGCGAAAACGTATAAAAATGGACCTAAACGGATAAAAACGGATGAAGACATAGGAAAACAGACAATAACGTAAGAAAAACGAGCGAGAACGTATAAAAACGCATGAAAACGGATGAAAACGTAAGAAAAACGGACGAAATCTTATAAAAACGGACGAAAACAGATTAAAACGTATGAAAACGTATAAAAACGGATGAAAACGTAAGAAAAATTCGAAAAACTTTAAGTTATAAACGGCCGTTATTATAAAGGATAAACGATGCAACGATATTTAACCAAAAGGGACTAACGTGTAAATTATAATGGAAGTTACTTAACGACAGTTAAAAAAGGGACCCTTAGTGTTATTCTTTTCAGAGATAGGGACTATTCGTGCAACTTTTAACTTTTAAGGACTGTGGGTGAAACTTTGAGCAAACCACAGAGACCATCTATGTAATTTACTCTAATTCAATTGTCGTTTACAAAATGCTAGATATAAAACAGGCAACAACCACACGTCCAACCGTGAGTAGATTTGTTTGCGTACCCATTCTTTGAGCAATTTTATTCATGTCTTCGATGTCATTTAACTTTTCGGCCTTTTGAAGACATCCTTTTTTCAAACATGACTAATATTTAAAGCTTACTAACATATCTTATTATGTAATATTGATGAAAAAAATAAAATAAAAATAAAAGAACTATGCGGCAACACGCGGACTATCGTGCTCGTTGAGTCCATATCTTATAGGAAAAGTAATAATAGTAAATGATGACGTATAGTCTATATTCGGGTCATGAACCCGATTAATGAACATTACTAACACCCAAGCCCACCACGAGTGGGCTATCATAACAATGATTGGGCTACTATACTAATGGTTTGGGCTCACGAAAGCCCAAACCCAAATACATTATTTATGGTCTAGATAAGGATCTCTTATTTATGGGATAAAGATCCATAAACCGGATAGGCATTTATATGCCGAAGAGTGAGGAACACGAAATCTACAAGGATTTCGTGCCTATATAAAGAATATCATAATTCTCGTTAAAGGGACGACTTACAACCTTAACTCTTAAATATAACCCTAAAACTGATTACTTACTCTCACGCTGGAGGATAATCGTGGGAGACAATCCCACGATAAGCCTAACGGTGTTTGTTTGCTTTCTTAGTGCGCAGGTCTCAAGCATTAAGATCTGATTGGTACGAGAACAGAAACCCAAATAAGGAACGCCCAACTTTTGTATCAACACTAAATAAATAAATTATGCTTTACAAACCAAAAAAAAAAATTTTTTTGGTTTTTGGCTAAAAGTCTATAATTAAATGAAAAAATTAAAAATTATGAAATTCGAGATATCCGGGTCAACCCGTAAAGCGAACCGAACTCAAATTCGGTTTAATCTAATTTGAATGCGGTTCAGATAAGTTTTTGGTTTTATCCAGAAAAACAGTTTAATCAAACTAATCGAACCGAATAGACTGAACAAACTCGATAACTAAACTGATAATTATGAAATGGCCATAACAATTTCTTTAAAAAAAAAAGAAAAAGAAAAAAAAAAAAACTTTACTTGTGTTGACTATTAAGTTGGTGTGATAGTACAATGGTAGATTAAAAGTTAAAACCCTATTAAGTATTATCATGCATATCGTTTGCCAAAATAGAGGGAGCCCTCAATTTATACGGCAATTGAAATTTAACGCCAGCAGGAATATTCACAAAACACTCTTAAATTAATCAAAATGTTAAGAAACTACAATGACTTGCTATTTACATTTTTTTTTATATAACAAATTTTATTTATCAAATATCTAATAAATATTTAACGATTTATTTAATAAAAAATATACTGTTGAAAAAGTATATGAATTACGAATAAAATGAGCTCAATATTAATATTTTTTTTTTTACATACGTTCGATTTTATAAAAAATCTAGAAATTAAATGAAACTTTCAAAACACACTTTTAGCCTACCTAATAATTTTAAAAACTATATTGAAATTTGTTTATTCAGTACCCTAATAATTCAATTGTCGTTTACAAAATGCTAGATATAAAACAGGCAACAACCACACGTCCAAATGTGAGTGGATTTGTTTGCGTACCCATTCTTTGAGCAATTTTATTCATGTCTTCGACGTCATTTAACTTTTCGGCCTTTTGAAGACATCCTTTTTTCAAACATAACTAATATTTAAATCTTACAAACAATTCTTAATCATGTTAAAAAAATAAAAATAAAAAAAACTATGTAGCAACTAGCAACACACGGACAATCACGCTCGTAAATACACATGGTATAAAAAAAGTAATAATATATAAATAAATAAATAATTTTTTGATGCATAACCCCTCTAAAAAAACCCGTGGAACACTCTAAAAATCCGTAAATTCCACGTTTCTATAGCAAATAAATAAATTACAGTTTGCAAAGACCGTCACTCATCATGCCAAATCACCCACTATTTAACAACTCTCCCGCCAAGTGGACAACAAAAAATCACACAATACTCATTTTCAACAAAAAAACAAAACTGGCGCTAAAAATTTTCACTTCCCACCAATACACCATTTCCCGCTAAAAACCAGTTTTTTCACCAAACCCTATATCTCCACCACACCCCCCATTCCCAATCTCACAAAACCAAATTCCACCACAGATCTCCGATAAACCAACCGTAAAAATGCCCTCAATCGCCTCGTCCCCTATCGCAGCCTCGACCTCTCCGAAACGGAGACTGAGATCCAATTCCACCTTCTCAGATGAACCGGTAGTTAGTAGTACTCCGGTTAAGAGTATTTCGCCGCGTAAATCGCCTCGAAAGTGTGTGAATGATAGTCCGAATAGAGCGAGGTTGAATGTAAGTAGTGGTTTGAGTTGGGTGTTGGTTAATTTGTGATTTGATTGATGTTGTTTGTTATATAATTGTGTTTTTGTTGGTTACAGGTGGAAGGTGGGGTTGGATTAGCGAAAGCGATTAAATCGCCGAAGAAGAAGCTGTTGGATAGCTTTTTGGATAAGCCGATTTGGAACCCTACAGGTTATAATAATCTCTTATTGTCTGCTTATGAGCTTATTAGGATTTAAAGTTTGAGGAGTAAGGGGGTGTTTGTTTTAGCTTATTTGGTGGGCTTTTGAGCTTATATGATTGGCTTATATTTCATAAGCTCATTTATTTGGGGTTATTTTCAGCTTATTTATGAGTTTATAAACTTAGGGAGTGTTTGTTTTAGCTTATTTGGTGGGCTTTTGAGCTTATTGAAATTTTAATAAGCTCGTAAGCTCATTACTAATAACTTATAAGCTTATCCACCTGAGCTTATAAGCATATGGCTTATAAGCTCATCAACTTGAGCTTATAAGCTATTAATAATGAGCTTATGAGCTTATTAAAATTTCAATAAGCTCAAAAGCTCACCAAATAAGCTAAGACAAACATCCCCTAAGTTTATAAACTCATAAATAAGCTGAAAATAAATCCAAATAAATGAGCTTATGAATCATAAGCTCACTTATAAGCTTAAACAAACACCCCCTAAAAGCTAAGAAAATACAGTTTAAGATAGGTATATCTTAGATCTTAGTTAATATAAAAATATGTAACATGGATATTAATTTTGGGACTGAAGGAGTAATTTTATCGATATTATTATAGTCTAGATTCTGTAATCTGATTGTAAGATATATTTGTGTGTGTGTAGATTCGGAGCAATTGAGTGCTGTAAAGGAGGTGTTACATGTATCGAAAGTGCAATCTGTGATTGTGTGTCGTGAGGATGAACAGAAAAGGATAGTGGAGTTTTCCAAGCAATGTCTTGAGCAAGAGAAGGCTGGGAGTTTGTATATCTGTGGCTGTCCCGGGACTGGAAAATCACTTTCGATGGAAAATGTGAAGGGGTCTCTTGCTGTTTGGGCTAAAGAGGTGAGTTGGTTTTGCTTGTGATTGAGAATGCTATTTGATGTTTGGCAATAGAAATCTCGAATCCAGTATACAGTTGAAAACCTTGATGTTTGTTCATTGTTAGTTGTTTTTGTAGATCATTAAAAGCATTTTTATCTATTGATGTAGACTGCTGGTCAATGTATAGGATTCTACTTAAGCTGCTTATTGTTAGAATGAGAAGCTGTGATATTTGGGTGTTTTGCTAGCTCTTAATTAGTAATCAGTTTGCACCTATGTTGCTTGTTACGAGAGGATAAAGTTTAGCAAACAGAAAGAGGCATTTATGCCGAGTTAATTAGTACTATGCTTGAAACTGTTGTAATTACATCCACAAAAGGTTACATGTTTAGCATCGTTAACATTGCTTCAGTCTTCTGAAGATTTGTCAGATCATCGCTTTACAATAGTTGAACTTTGGTATGCATCTTATATGTTGATACTTGCCTAGCATGAACATTTCAGCTTGTATATGCATATTCGCTTTACTGTTCATTATTAGTATTAAGTGCTCACATTGAGTCGGAACTCATAGAACGTTGGTTAATGTTTCCAGACAGGGGGTGAGCTACCGGATATTTTATCCATTAACTGTACTTCTCTCTCAAGCACTTCAGAAATTTTCAACAAGGTGAAGATTTATTGATTTTGATGTTGATATCCCTAGACTAGTGTAATCAACATTATGCTTAACGTAAAATGCCTTTGACAGATACTTGGAAAGAGTCAACCAAACAAGAAATCCAATGGTCGTTCTACACCCTTACGACAACTTCAGCAGTTGTATTCTCAAAAGCAGCAGTTAGCTGACACGAAAATGATGTAAGATCCATTACTTAACGAATTTCATGATATATATAAACTAGGATGAATATATAGCTACTAAGTTGCACGGGGACGGAAACGGGGGCGGGGACGGGGACGGGTACGGGTACGGGTACCGGGAAACGGCAACATCCTAAAATTCAAGAAACGGGTACGGCGAGGAAACGTCTATGTGTTTTATAAAAACACTATTAATTATATTATATCACATCAGATAAACAATCTAATAAAATTCCTTTTATTAGATTCTATAAACAAAAAACGTCAATTATCTTTTCACAGTCGAAAATTGCTTCAACTAGTAGAAAATAAGGTTATGTAACTAAAACACATCATCTTCAGGGCTGTATTCCACATAGCAAATGCTGAATGGATATATTGTACTTTGCAAAAAATTGAAATATTTTGTACTAAGCAGAAAATTGAAAATTTTGAAAAAGGCATAGGATGTTCAAAAAAGAAAATTGACCCTCACCCACGTGGGTAAACTCTACACAACTTCCCATACAACAAAGGAGTATACTTTCAATACTTTATTTCACTTTGTTTCTCTCTCTAATAATCTAATGTGAACATCTTCTTCCTCGTATCATCTAAATATTACTGTATCAAACAAGAACCCAGATGAACTTCGTATTTTCTTATCCTATTATAACATGAATCTAAAATATGATGCCACCAAATACTTGATGCAGTGGGCCATCGACCAGCTCGCCCTGTGTTTAACCACCATCACGCCGGAAAAACATCTACAGTAACATATAAACGTTTCCCAGGCGTTTCCCCGCGTTTCCCGTTTCCGGGACGTTTCGGGTACGTGATACGGCATCCCAGCGGCGTTTCCGTGTATCCTAGTATAGCTATGAACTCTTATTCACAGACTTTGACTAATGACCAGAATAGCAGATTGACTATCTAGCTGCTTTTTATCCACTGTGTTTTGTATTTGTTGCATTGAGAATTTGAGACTAGCGATACCACATTTGAAAATGGATCTTATGTTGAGTATATACAATCCTAGGTTGTTGATCATATAAAGGTTCTAATACACAAGTTATTGGCAGGTTTGTGATTGCTGATGAACTGGATTACTTGATTACTAAGGACCGAGTGGTGCTTCATGATTTATTTATGCTAACAACGTTGCCCTTTTCAAAAGTTATATTGATAGGTATAACTGCCTGAGTTTGTTGGACTTATATTCTTCCGCTCTTGTACAAATCACTAATACTACATCTTTCTTACAGGTATAGCTAATGCGATTGACTTAGCAGACCGTTTTCTTCCAAAATTACAGTCTTTAAATTGTGAGTATTTGTTTCTCTCTATTACCCTGTACATTCACACACCACTTTAGTTTTGTTTAGTATAGTCCTCTTGCACACTGTTACTGTGAAATCTTTGACTAACACTATTTTTTTAATTATACTAATGTAGGATTTGTTTTTCTTGTATTTTGTTAGGCAAGCCTATGGTTGTGTCTTTTCGAGCCTACTCCATGGATCAGATCATCATGATTCTCAAACAACGATTGATGGTAAGTACCCTTTGTCTCCTTTCTAAAATTGAAGTATCAAATTTAGCAAATGTCAAGTACAGGAGACAAACAAGTATTAACGATTTTAAAAACATCACATGGGAAAATAAAGATTTTAACTTTACATTGTCTTTTGTATCTGAAGTTGGTAGTTAACTTTATAAATTAATTGTCAAGATTCAATGTATCTGTTTTGCAAGTTTGACCCATCCAAATGCAGGTTAGCTACTTATCTAGCTAGCTGCAGTTGGGTGATTCCAAATGCTTTTGGAAATGATCAATGCTAATGAATTAATGGTGTTTGCTTCATGAATCATTTATGGTTACCCTTTTTCTTTAAAATCTCTTATAGTGAATGTTTTGTTCCACAGGCACTTCCTTACACTGTCTTCCAGCCACAAGCACTGGAACTCTGTGCACGGGTGAGTACACCAAGCTTTCATTTATCTATTTATCTTTGCTGTTGACATCAATATGATCATATCATTGTTCCAAATCTTAATTCTCTTATTTCTATGCTGTACTTATTTTGGAAAGTTAATATAAGATTTCACCTTTGCACAAAAAAAATATGATCATATCAGTCAATGGTTTTCCATACCCCTTTTAGAGTCACTGCAAAAATCAATGACCAGTAAAAGTTTGATTAGCAATATTAACAAGACACATTTTGATTATTTGCAGAAAGTAGCTGCAGCATCTGGAGATATGAGGAAAGCTCTTGGTATTTGCAGGTTGGCATGTTTTTTAATTACTTTATGAAGTTAAAAAACAACTTACATTCTTATACATAAAAATTTGATAATACTGGGATGGTGCAGTGATTAATCTTGAACCCTTTTTANAGCTAGCTGCAGTTGGGTGATTCCAAATGCTTTTGGAAATGATCAATGCTAATGAATTAATGGTGTTTGCTTCATGAATCATTTATGGTTACCCTTTTTCTTTAAAATCTCTTATAGTGAATGTTTTGTTCCACAGGCACTTCCTTACACTGTCTTCCAGCCACAAGCACTGGAACTCTGTGCACGGGTGAGTACACCAAGCTTTCATTTATCTATTTATCTTTGCTGTTGACATCAATATGATCATATCATTGTTCCAAATCTTAATTCTCTTATTTCTATGCTGTACTTATTTTGGAAAGTTAATATAAGATTTCACCTTTGCACAAAAAAAATATGATCATATCAGTCAATGGTTTTCCATACCCCTTTTAGAGTCACTGCAAAAATCAATGACCAGTAAAAGTTTGATTAGCAATATTAACAAGACACATTTTGATTATTTGCAGAAAGTAGCTGCAGCATCTGGAGATATGAGGAAAGCTCTTGGTATTTGCAGGTTGGCATGTTTTTTAATTACTTTATGAAGTTAAAAAACAACTTACATTCTTATACATAAAAATTTGATAATACTGGGATGGTGCAGTGATTAATCTTGAACCCTTTTTATATCTCCAGGGGTGCAATTGAAATGTTTGAAACTGAGCTTAGAGAAAATACCTGTACTTCAAATCTGAATTCAATGGTATTTCGTCTATGATATCATTTAAATTCTTTTCACAATGAACTCTATTTGGATCCTGATATTGCTGTAATAACTTTTGTAAAATCAGGCATCATCATAGTGCTTATATTTCCTTCAATTTGTTGCAGGTGAGGGTCGATCATATGGCTATTGCTTTATCAAGGGCTTACAAATCACCAATAGTTGACACTATACAGTCTCTTCCCCAGCATCAACAGGTGTTGTATCTATGATTCAATCACTAGTTACATACTCATGTGCAATCTTAAAACTGATATACCTTTTTATTTGAAGTGAACTAATTTTCTATTTGCTCTTTTGGTGTAGATTGTATTATGTTCTGCTGTGAAGCTTTTCCGTAGGGGAAAGAAGGATACAACTATAGGAGAGGTATAGTCAATAATCATATTATCTTTCACGATAAAATATGATTGTTGTGATCTATATTTACTATGTTTTTAACCAATTTATGTTTATTGAAACAGTTAAACAAGTACTATATTGATCTCTGCAAATCAACTTCTATACCACCTGTTGGAATAATGGAACTTTCATGCATGTGTAGAGTGCTAGGAGACCAGGTAACTTGTGGCACCTTTCTGTTAATTTCCTATCTATCAAACGGCAACATCGTTCTTACAGAAAATGACCTATCAACTTATGTCATTTTGTAGGGAATCCTCAAACTTGGCCAATCAAGAGAAGATAAATTAAGGAGAGTGACTTTGCAGGTAGATGAAGCAGACATCAATTTTGCATTACAGGTACACAAGAAAACTTTTCGCTTTCTAAATATGCTTGTTTTCTTGTATAATTATCTTATATTGCTTTTGCGATCTGAGTATGCCATTAATGTGAAGTTTAATAATCACTTCATTGCTTTATCTCAGGGCATTCGTTTCTTCCGGAACTTTCTTCAGTAAATTTTTATCATTAGTAGTCAAAAGAAACTTCTATGTATTATTATTATGAGACTGAACCCCAAGAAGTTGAATATAAGGTTAGAAACAGTGCCTTTACTGCCTCTTACACTTCATATGCTTACAATGTTGTGCAACTAAAACGCCTTTGATATTCTCTCTTATTGCAGATTATTGCCATCCTATGCATGATCACAGGTTTCAAACTGAGGTGGATGGAAAACAACAGTGCAACTCCCAATGTTGATATTTATTCTTTGATCCGCTTGTTATACACAGAATGTAGGCATTATATTGTTATACCAAAAGCAAATTTGTCGAAAATAACTTGAAAGTTAATCTATAGTATCTTATTTGAAAGAAATGCTTGAGAATATATGGCTACAAGCCTACAAGCACCAGAAATCACTAAAACCCGACCGGACTTGACATAGAACCTTAGCATAAAGTTCGTTAAGAACTGCTTCAAACTGATTCTATATGTTCGTTGAGAACTGGTTCCGCAACACGGTCTCTGTGAATGATAAAAAGCGTAGTAAGGATTGACGTGTAGTTAAGACCTTTGCTACACTCAGTCTAATGGTAAAAAGACAAGCCGAGAGTATAGACAAATTTGTGGTAGTTTATATTCTTGAAAATGTCATCTAATACTAATTAAGTTTCATGAGTATTTCAATTTACTCACTCAAAATTCACGTTAACTGTAGAAGCGATTAAATTTTCAATTTTACTCCATTGTTGTGAGTTGTGACTGTAGAAAAACATGATATGCAGAAACCAAATACTTTTATATACTTAAACAAATCAAAGTTCAACAGCGAAATAGCAAAAACACAAAAGATCACCACAGCTACATTGGTGTGATCCTATTATCTAACTTGATAATAGTTTTACAAGATATAACAGAAAAGATAAATGATAGATATGATCTTGAGACAAACTGTACAAAATGAGAGAGAGATCTTTGGGAGCGGCTCACACACCAATCAACTCCTCTAACCCTAGAAGAGGAGATAATGTCCTCTTATATACTAGGTCTTCAACGGTTATAAGAATGGAGCGGGGCTTGAGACAACGGTCTTTAGTCCATTGGGCTTGTAACTTGACACTGGGCTTCAGGGAGAACTTGGGCTTGGTCCAAACCTGCAACATAAAACAACAAACAACATAGAGGGATATCGGGTTATATATTTCAACATCCCCCCTTAATCCGATATTCCAAAGATGTCAATCATTCCAAGTTTTCCTACAAGAGAATGATGCTGAGAAATGTCCAACCCTTTGGTAAAGATATCAGCAATTTGATTTGCTGAATCAACTTTGACAATTCTAACAACATCATTTAGGATTTTTTTCTCTCACAAAGTGGAGATCAATCTCAAGGTGTTTAGTCCTCTCATGAAAAACAGGGTTAGCAGCTATTTTGATAGCTGAATTACTGTCACAGTGCATATCAACAGGCAACAGATTTATACATTGCAAATCCTCAAGAATTTTCAAAATCCAAATGATTTCACTGGTTAAAGAAGCAAGAGCTCTGTACTCAGCCTCAGCAGAAGATTTGGAGAGAGTATTTTGTTCTTACTCTTCCAAGAAATGAGGTTCTCATTTATAAAAACACAGTAACCAGTAACAGACTTCCTAGTGACAATGCACTTTGCCCAATCAGCATCTGAGTATCCTTTAAGGGATACACCAATATCTTTAGCTATTTTGATGCCAAGACCAGGTGATCCTTTGAGGTATCTCAGAATTTTGAAAGCAGTTTTAAGATGAGAAGTTAAAGGAGAATGCATGAACTGACTAAGACAGTGCACAACATAGGATATATTAGGTCTGGTATTGGTTAAATATATGAGCTTTCCCATAAGTTTTTGATAATCAACAATATTCACAAGAGCAGGATCAGTAGCAGTGGCAAGATTAGATAAAGAAAGTTTAGCCATTAAGGGTGTCTTAGAAGGTTTGCAGGCAAGCATACCATATTCAGACAGTAAATCAAGCACATATTTCCTTTGATTCAGGCAGATTCCATTATCACAATCAACCACTTCTATGCCAAGAAAGTATTTAAGCTTTCCCAAATCCTTTATCTTGAATTTACCTTTCAAGAACATTTTAAACTTTTCAATTTCACCAAGATTATTTCCAGTCACAATTATATCATCAACATAAACAAGGAGAACAAGAAACACACCATTATCAGATTTAGTGTACAAAGAGTAATCAGATTTACTTTGACTAAATCCATTTTCAATAAGCACAGAGGTGAGTTTAGCATTCCATTGTCTAGGGGCCTCTTTAAGGCCATAAATAGCTTTTTTGAGTTTGCAAACAATGTTCTTGTTACCAACATAAAAACCTTGAGGAGGTCTCATTAAACAGATTCATCAAGCTCACCATATAAAAAAGCATTATTAACATCAAGTTGAAAAATGGGCCAGGAATTCAAAACAGCAATATTAAGCACACATCTCACAGTAACCATTTTAACAACAGGCAAGAAAGTTTCATCATAATCAACCCCTTCCCTTTGAGCACAACCCATGGCAACAAGTCTAGCCTTGTACCTCTCAATTTCCCCATTAGATTTGAATTTAAGTTTCCACATCCATTTGGAGTTCAAGACATTTCTGCCTATGGGTAATTCAACAACTTCCCAAGTGTCATTTTCAAGTAAGGCAGCAACTTCTAGGTTCATAGCATCAACCCATAAGGGGTTTTGTGATGCTTCAAAGAAAGACTTGGGTTCACAGTTCTTATTCAGTTGTGTCACAAAACATAAGTTTTCACCATTTAATTTAGAGTACCCAACATATTTTTCAATCCCATATTTGACATTAGTTTTAACAACAAAGTCATTATAATTTTTGGGAAAAACAGAAGTTCTAGAAGATCTTCTTAAGGTTTGAGTACCCTGAGCATTCATGTTGGCATCAACATTTCCTTCAGAAATAGGATTTTCAGCAAGTGTAGCAGTCTCAACGTCATGCAGTCTGGCATCAATGTCATCACTGGGTGATCCAGTTGGAGAATTACCAGTGTTCACATTGTCGCCTAGAGTTGCAGAGGGGCTACCTTCACTTTGTGGCTCATGGTCACTATTATGTCTAGACACAACTCTCTCATCATCATTAGGAAGCTCAGGGTTACTTAGATCAAAAAAAATCAACAGGTTATTTTCATGAGAGACATCAGATTCAATATGTTTATTCTTAATACCATTTGATATAGATTCCTTAAAAGGAAATATGGACTCAAAGAATTTAACATCTCTAGACACAAAAAATTGACATCTATCAAGACTATAGAGCCTGTATCCTTTTTGAGAACTAGAATAACCCATCATAACACATTTTTCAGATCTGCTGGTAAGCTTATCATGACTATTAAGGATAGTAGCAAAACAAAGACAACCAAACATTCTGATATGAGAGAGATTAGGACAGGAATTATAAATCATATGATAAGGGGATTTTCCATTTAGCACAGAAGAAGGCAATCTGTTAATAAGATAAGTAGCAGTTAGCACACATTCAGTCCAAAACCTTAAGGGTATTCCCCCTTTGAAACATAAGACATCTGGCCACATTTAAGAGATGTCTGTGTTTCCTTTCAGCCACACCATTTTGCTGTGGGATGTAAGCAACAGAAGTCTGGTGTGTAATCCCCATGTTATCACAAAACTTGTTAAAGATTTGATTTTGAAACTCAGTCCCATTGTCACTTCTAAACACTTTAACAGTCTTTTTGAATTGATTTTTAATCAAATTGTAAAAGATATTAATATGATCAAAAAATTCATCCTTGGATTTAATAAGATACACCCACATAGCTCTGGTATAATCATCAACAATGGTAAGAAAGTATCTATGGCCAGAGTGACTGACCACCTTATAGGGTCCCCACAGATCAAGATGAACAATGTCACCAAGCATTTTAGACTTATGATCACTTAAAGGGAAAGGTTCTCTAGTCTGTTTAGCTCTTTGGCAGATTTCACAAATCTCATATTTATCATTCTTTTTAATTTTCAAATAATATTTTAGAACATCAAGAGCAGGGTCACCAGGGTGGCCAAGTCTACAATGCCAATCATAAACAGACAATGAACACTTGTAATCAAAGTCAATATTATCACATTTAGTACCTTCAGTATCTAAATAGTATAAACCACCACATTGTTTACCAATCCCCAGAATGGTTTTTTGATTCAAATCCTGATTCACAAAGAAACATTTACTTTCATCAAACACAACTAAGATCTTATTATCTTTAGCAAGTTTATGAACAGAAATCAGAGTCACACAATAATCAGGAATGACAAGCACATCAAACAGGACAAGACCATTTCCAAGTTTCAGGTTTCCAATTTTAGAAATGATGGCATTAGTGCCATTTGGGTGAGAAACTTTGATATTAAGATGAGAAATATCATATACATTATCTAACTCTTTCTCACTATTGGTCATGTGTTGATTAGCACCAGAATCCACAACCTTACCAACATAATTCAACTTAGTCATTAAACTAGAACTGGAACAGAAAAACTTATCAAAATTGTCATTGAACAGTTTGCTAGAATTAAAGTAAGTACCTGCCATGTTGGCCTGGACATTTTTCCTCAGTCATTTTGTTTTCCTTAATAAGGGAGAGTAAAGTGGCAAGTTGCTCATCAGTGAACCCTGAGGATCCAGTGGGATTATCAGACCCAGAGGACCCAACAGAATTGTATGCAACATTTTTGCCCTTACCACCTTGTATCCCTTTCTTTTTTCCAAAATCAGCAGGATACCCTATGATTTTAAAGCATCTGTCTATAGTATGACCAACATAACCACAATTTTCACACACAACATCAGAGTTAGCAGGCATATTAGGTCTTATAACATTAGGACCACTAGGTCTGAACCCAGTGTTGGTATTGGGTCTGAAATTAGTGGTGTTAGGTTTAGCATTAGTATAAGAGTTCTGATTTCTTTGAAAGTTGTTTCTAGCAGGACCACTGGCTAAGAAAGCAGAGGTCTGACCCCTTTGAGAGGGCCCAGAGCTAGTTCCAGATGCCACTCTGTGAGACTCCTCACTAGAGATGATGGCATAAGCCCCTTTCACATCAGGTAAGGTCTCTCTAGATAAAATAGAACTCCTAATACTCATGTAAGACTCATCAAGACCCATCAGAAATTGCATAAGTTTCAAAAGTTGATTATGTTTTTTAAATTCACTAGAGGCAGTGCACACACAATTAGGCAACTCAACCATAGCATCATACTGTTTCCACAAGGCATTCAACTTATGATAATAGTCAGACAGATTAGACCCATTTTGTTTCAAAGTACTAATTTTATGATGCAAATTGAATATCACAGAACCATCAACTTTATGATAGGTTTCCTTTAATTCATTCCAAACATGTTTAGCCTTTTTAGAGAAAATTTTACCAAGGAATAACTCCTCAGAGATAGAATTCAAAATCCATCCTAAGACAACAGCATTAACTCTATCCCATTGTTTAGCCAAAACCTCATCAGTAATGGACCTTTTACAGGTGCCATCAATAAAGCCAATTTTGTTTTTTCCTTCTAAGGCAAGAAGCATAGGATTAGCCCAAACTTGATAATTTTCAGTCCCTCTAAGTTTGACAGAAATAACAGTAAGCACAGCAGAATCATTAGGGTGCAAATGTAATGGATTACTAACATCAAGCTTACCAATGAGAGTGACAGGGTCATTGACACTCTTATTGTCAGAATCACCATGTTCAGACATAATAACAAATAATAAAACACACAAGCACAAGAGAAATAAAAAACGAAGAGCAACAACACCTTATATCACCTCAACTAACAATCAATCCCCAGCAACCAAACAAACTTCTCAATCCCATAACCTATCCTTCACCATTCTAAACGAGAAATGAAAGACATAAATAGAAAATAGAGATAAGAGGTGTTACAGTGCTATATCCGCAGCACAATCGAACTGTTTCTCCTAGATTCACTTAGTCTAGGAGGCAACAAAGCCTTCAACCACCACCAACCAGACAACAATAACCACCAGAACCTGGATCCCCAGAA
This sequence comes from Artemisia annua, assembly GCA_014162995.1. Taxonomy (NCBI): domain Eukaryota; kingdom Viridiplantae; phylum Streptophyta; class Magnoliopsida; order Asterales; family Asteraceae; genus Artemisia; species Artemisia annua. Next base: position 39,626 of record LBNU01023035.1, read on the forward strand.
GAACAGAAACCTCTCTTTATATATATATATATATATATATATATATATATATATATATATATATATATATATATATTATTTTTTATATAATTTTTTTTAAAACGAACCTGTCTCTGATACCATGTAGAAAAACATGATATGCAGAAACCAAATACTTTTATATAACTTAAATAAATCAAAGTTCAACAGCGGAATAGCAAAAACACAAAAGATCACCACAGCTACACTGGTGTGATCCTATTATCTAACTTGATAATAGTTTTACAAGATATAATTTAAAAGATAAATGATGGATATGATCTTGAGACAAAGTCTCAAGATCTGTACAATATGAGAGAGAGAGATCTTTGGGAGCGGCTCACACACAAATCAACTCCTCTAACCCTAGAAGAGGAGATAATGTCATCTTATATACTAGGTCTTCAACGGTTATAAGAATGGAGCGGGGCTTGAGACAACGGTCTTTAGTCCATTGGGCTTGTAACTTGACACTGGGCTTCAGGGAGAACTTGGGTTTGGTCCAAACCTGCAACATAAAACAACAAACAACATAGAGGGATATCGGGTTACATATTCCAACAGAAGTAGACCTAGGTAACGGTACCTCAGTATACACTCGGAAATGCTCGTATTACCAGCCATTCAATGGAAACCCTTATTTACTTGATGGATGCTATGGTATGTAATTCTATATTTTGGTATATATAATATATTAGTTCATTATAGTTGTTTTCCAGCGTACAAATTAACTTGTACTTGTTTGTATTTGTTTGATGGAACCTCTGATCACTTATACAATGTGCTTTTGATTTAGATACAGAAGAGTGTGCAAGGTGCAAGGATAATGGAGATTTATGTTATTATGTGGAATCGTATAATATTGATGGCTTAGTTAACAGATGGAACTTCAGCTGTTTTTCTCAAGCTTATCCATACAGCCAAATTGCATACAAAAGAATTATTATAGGTAGTGCATGTTTATTGCTTATAATCCATTTACTCTATATAGTGTTGGCTATCTGTTCAGTGTCATTTTAATTATATAGTGAAGTACACACAGTTAGTATTCAATTGTAAAAATAATTGCATTGGTTTTCATTTAGGTGTTGTCATAAGCTTGGGGTCAGTATTTATTGCAGCAATCATCTATGCATTGTGCAAACTAATCAAAAAAACAAGAATCAGAAGACGGAGAAAGAGTGTTTTCAAATGCATTAATGGAGGTTTACTTTTAAAGCTACAAGAAGAGGCTGATCCGTCCTTAGTTGAAAAAACCATACTTTTTTAGTTCACGTGAGTTGGAGAAGGCCACTGAAAACTTCAATGACAACAGAGTTCTCGGTCGAGGAGGCCAAGGTACAGTCTATAAAGGTATGTTAACCAACGGAAGGATTGTGGCAGTCAAGAAATCAAAGATAGCTGATGAAAGCCAAATAGAGCAGTTCATCAATGAGGTAGTTATTCTTTCACAAGTTAATCATAGGAATGTGGTCAAACTGCTGGAATGTTGCTTAGAGACCGAAGTTCCTCTCCTTGTTTCTGAATTTATACCAAATGGAACATTATACGACCGTCTTCATGATGAGACTCACGAGTTCCCGATGTCTTTAAATATGAGATTACAAATTGCTACAGAGGTTGCAGGAGCACTTGCTTACTTGCATTCAGCAACTTCAATTCCAATATATCATAGAGACATGAAAACCACTAATATACTTTTGGATGATAAATACAGGGCCAAAGTTTCTGACTTTGGAACTTCAAGGTTCATATCAATGGATCAAACTCACTTGACTACTTTAGTCAAAGGTACGTTTGGCTACCTAGACCCTGAATATTTCCAATCTAGCCAACTCACTGAGAAGAGTGACGTCTATAGTTTTGGTGTTGTTTTGGTGGAATTGTTAACCGGAGAAAAGGCAATTTCTTTAACTAGATTTGGTGAACATAGATGTTTGGCTACATACTTTATGTTGGCTATGGAAGAAGGGCGTGTTATGTCTATTTTTGAGGCAGTTGTGATTAAAGAGGGTAAAAGGGATGAGCTTATGGTATTAGCTAACCTTGCAATGCGATGCTTGAATCCCATCGGAAAGAATAGGCCAGCAATGAAAGAAGTAGCTACAGAGTTAGAAACAATACGAACATCACACATTCCCTCTATGGTTGAAACTGATATCAGATCAGTGATGTATGGTGAGGAATTACACATGCGAACTTACGCTGAATCAACATCGACATACTTGAGTTTCACTGATACCATTACTCAATGATGCATCTGTTAGTAGATATTATATTTGTGTATATTGGGCTGAGCCCATGTGTTGCTTAGTGTATATATTGTAACAAACCCTTTCATTATCAATCAATAAACACATTACATTCTACACATCAAGGCTTAAGGCTGGATTTTTTTTTGTTATGTAAAAAAATTATATAGTTGCGAAGTAAGTCAATGAAAAGTAGGTAACAATAAATCTATCCATCGGAAGTACCAAATAACTGGATGGATAGTGTAGTCAATCATAAGGCCTTTTGTAACCCATTTCGCTCTTGTATGTGTGTCTAAAGTTTTTCACCAGTTTGTCATTTTCGGCAATAAATTTATTTTTGCAATTCGATGGGTAACTGTACTATAAAAACATGCTACATATATATTGCATAAACTGATTCTAAGAGAAAAAAGATTATAAGAAGTAATAGAGATTTATATTTAATAGACTCAGCAGACAATGAACTAATTGGCAAAGCTTGGAGTTCCTATATGAAATGATGAGTATAGCATAATATAACCTCTTGCCTTTGGCATTATCACGAGTTGCAACCAGGAGAACCCGGCATTCTTCATTTACACTGTATCCTCACACATTTCAGATCTTGCTTCTTCTTTACATCCCTGACAAAGTGACGAAAATTTATGACTAATTTAAAAAGAGCTACAATTAATATATCTGGCAATGTTTCCCGGTGTATCATGGTTGATAAGAGGACACTTGGATGGATTTGATGCTAGAAGAAGACTAATCTTGCTATATAGTCGTCATGTTCACAATTTTTTAATGCAATATACGTCACCAATGTATTTGGTTATCAACGTCATGTCCTTTGTAGCGCCATCAGTTTCTAATGTATAGCCATAGGCCCGCAGTATAGCTGTACCAGAACATGGGGTTACCACACATAGGGCTAGCGGCGCAGCTTGTTGCTCGTTTGCCTTCAACCACTATCTAAATTCTATTTTGATGAAATAAAACTCCAATCTACAAACATAAATTTAGAGATGGCAAATGGGTGAGTAGGGCAGACTGTGTAATGAGCCAAAACGGGTTGGGTCAGGCAAATTGCGAACACTATCTTATACCTTTTTTAAAAAATTTATATCTTTAATGTGTTACATATGATTACAAATATTACACTTCGTGAAATTTATACTTCTTGTTTGACGGTTAGCGAGATGAGCTAGAGTGGCTGGTGGCAACATGCGATTTCATTTTTTTTAAAAGGCAACACAATATGTAAGTGGAAATGCCAATTTTTCTCGTGAGATATGCCAATTTATTCAGCTAGTGTCTTGGTTCGGGTCATTTATTTTGGCTCTTGCATGAATACAGTAACATTAGTAGTTTCAGATGAACTATTCTCGTGAGAAATGCCAATTTTTCTCACTCTAATTGGTGAAAACTATTTAAAGTACTAGTCCGTTGTGGAAATACCGAAAAATAGTAATTTCTCCTCATACTTAATCAAGTGATCTAGTAATACAACCAATTATCATTTGGGAAAATTCTCAAAATGTATCAAAACCAAACTTGCTTCACCTCATGAGGACCTTTAAATCAATTTCTTAAGATGGATCGGGACAACTTGACAAGTGAGCAACTCAATCTTTTATTTATATAATAAAAGAATTACAGCATTTCGGAGTGTTTTTGAAAAACCCTTCTCATTGAAAAAAAAAATTAGACCAATAGGAGAGCTCGATTTTGCCACGTAGGCGAAATCGAGCAATATGATTGGTCAATAGAAAGTCAAAATTAAATTGATTTTGGTCAAACTTAATAAATTTGGTGGAGAAATTTGGTTAAGAAAAAAAATGCATAAAAATATAGGTGTCAAATTTATGAAAAACAAAAATTTTAAAAAAGATGAAGTAATTAATAAAACTTTAGTGGTTGAATTTTAAATAAAATATATGGAGCTAAGTATAAAATTACAAGTTTCCATGTTTTTTAATAACTTTAGAAAAAAAACACAAATAACCCCTTACACTTTATACCCCTTACACTTTATACACCTTATATTTTATAATATTAACTTTGTTTAAAATTAAATGAGTATTATATTAGTTTTCAGACTTTCATCCATTAAAATTACAAAATTTGGTAAATATTGCGAATTAGTTTTTATGTTAGTTTTAGACTTTCATCCATTAGAATATTTTTTTAAATAGTGACTCATGTTATTCTATTTAAAAGTTTAATTTAGGCGTACACGAGTTTGAATATTAAATACGGCTAAATTATTAGTAGCGGGAATATAAATATCAAATGGTAAGCATGAGTTACTATGATATGAAAATAAATATA
>LBNU01023036.1:18451-29990 GCA_014162995.1 Artemisia annua
CTTATGAACCTTGGATAGATCTTGAATTGATTGGTTTACACTTAAAGCTTGTTTTTATGAACTAAAATCTTGGCCAGGTTTAACTTGTAGAAACAATAGATTAGACCACCATCTAATTATCACAACCAACATGTTCACAAGAGTTATCACAATCACATGTGTCATTAAGTAGAAGACTAGTCTAAACAAGTGTAGTTTTTAATTATTGAATTTGCTTATTACCTTATTTGCTTACGATTAGAGAATTACTTATAGACTAATATTAGATTCACTCACAAATCCTTGCGAACGATCCCGACTTACCATCATATCTTGCTATAACGGACGAGTACACTTGCTCGTATGTTTTGTTTCTAGATTCGGTAATTCACCTTTATAAATTTAAAACTTGCACTAACAAATAGCACATCAGGTTTCAAAAAAAAAATTTTTTTGGGCTTTTTAAAATTGAGACTGGATCTGGGTAGATCTTGTGGTTAATCGTACTCTAAGTGGTTGAATCTTGTTTATCAAGGTTCAATTGTGGTTTAATCGAAGAACTCATTTTTTAGGGTTTCTGAAATTTGGGGGTTTTTGATTCTTGGTATTTTGTTGTGATTAACACGTGTTAATCGGTGGTGGTTTATTGGATCTTGTTGATCTGGTGGTTGGTTGTTGGTTTTCGTCACATTAGGGTTCACTGTATCGAACTCTAATTCAGGGGTTTTTGTTTTTCTTGATTTGATTAATAATTATGATTCGTTTATTTAGATATCTGTTGATTTCTAAATAATTTTTTGCTGTTATTAATCTTTTCTTGATTATTTCAGGTTCTTGGTACTATTCCGTTGTGCTAATTGGTGTTTTGATCAGCTTGATCAATTTGTGCTTGGAGTTGCGTTTTTGTAACACCTCTCACACCCTTTCTATTAGGTTTTTTTTAGGATTTGTAGTTATTGCATGAGACGAAGTGTAGGTTCAAGGGATTGATTGTGAGAAGTTGATTGATTGTTGGGATTATTTGTGATTGTTGGGGATATAAGGTGTATCTGTTTTTTTTTCTTTTGTCTGTTTTTTGATCCTTCATCATGGTGGATGGTGATGGAGGAGCAGGGGGTTCTGGGGTGAACAAACTGGATCAGTTTGACCCATTGTTCTTGCATAGTAGTGACACTAGTGGTATTCCATTAATAAGTTTTAAATTGGAAGGCACTGAAAACTATAAAGTTTGGTCAGCTGCTGTAAAATTGGCTATTCATACTAAAAACAAACTTGGTTTTCTAAATGGTACACTTGAGAGGCCTGTTGAGGTTGGTTTTTTGCAAGAACAATGGGATAGGTGCAATTCTGTGGTATTGTCTTGGATTCTTGGATGTGTGTCTCAAGATGTGTTTATGGGACAAGTTTTTTCTAATAATGCTAAAACTGTGTGGGATGAGTTAAAAGAAACTTACAGTAAAGAAGATGGTTCTATAATTTTTAATATGCATTATAAGATACATTCTTTTACTCAAAATGGCATACCACTTTCTGAATATTATCTTAAGTTCAATGCTATGTGGAGGCAATATGACTCCCTTGTGGATTTGCCTGCCTGTACTTGTGAAGGTTCTGAGAAACATAAGAAACATCATCAACTTATTAAGTTGATGCAGTTTCTGATGGGGTTGGATGAGGTTTATGCTCCTCTTAGGAGCATTATTCTCACCTCTGATCCAATCCCTGATGTGAAAAGTGCCTTTGCTACTTTGTCTAAAGATGAGTCTCATAGGAGTACTCCATCTTCCTCTGGTTCTAGAAACAATAACTCTGCTTTTGCATCTAAGTTTAACCAAAAACCTAATGAGTGGTCTATGAACAAAAATGGGAACAATAATAATCAAAATAGGAGACTTAATAGGCCTAACTTGGTCTGTACTCATTGCAATATGAATGGTCATACTGCTGATAGATGTTTTGAGTTAGTTGGATACCCTACTGGTTTCAAAAAGAGACCTAATAACTTTCAAAATACTGCTAGCAATAACTCTGTTTCAGGTCATAAGGATTATTCTACTGTTTCATCTAATTCTTTCACTGATGATCAGTATAAGAAACTGATGGATTTAATCACTGAGAAATCTGGATCTGGTTGTATACCTGCAAATGTTGCAGGTATGAACTGTGTTGTCAGTTTTTGTTCTTCTAGATTTTTCAACCATAATTCCAACATTAGCACTTATAATCTTTACATAGGTTGGATTGTTGACTCTGGTGCAAGTCAACATATGACTTACACCATTGTGAACACGTTTAACCTTGTTGATGTTTCAAAACTTAATATGATTGTTGGTCATCCTAATGGGACTAAAGCTTGTGTAACTCATATTGGAAGTTTAAAACTTACTGATAAAATCACTATTCACAATGTCTTGGTAGTTCCTGACTACCAAGTCAGTCTCTTATCTGTTCATAAACTCAATAAAGAAAACAAATATAGGGTGATTTTTTATGAAGATACTTGTATTGTTCAGGATTCTGTTTTAAGGACCCAAGTGGGGACTGGTAGTCTCAAAGATGGGTTGTATTTTCTTAATACAGGTACTAAGTTCACTAATAATAACATTCAAACATGCTGTTTGTCCAAATGTATTTGGCACAACAGACTTGGTCATCCTGCTGACCAAGTTCTTAACATACTTAAACATAAAATTGCTTATAAAGTAGATTATTCTGCTGAACCTTGTGAGGTTTTCCATAAGGCTAAGCAAACCAGAGAACCATTTCCTCTAAGTGATCACAAAACCAGTGTCATAGGACAGTTGGTTCACTTGGATGTGTGGGGTCCTTACAAGGTTCAAAGTAGAGAAGGATACAAATACCTCTTGACTATTGTTGATGATTTCTCTAGAGCTGTTTGGGTATTTCTGTTGAGGGGGAAATATAAAGTGTTTCAGAACATTGTTAATTTCTATAATTTGATTAAAAATCAGTTTGATATAATAGTTAAGATATTCAGATCTGATAATGGAACTGAGTTTATAAATCAAAATATGGAAAAGTTTTGTAAAGATAATGGAATCATACAACAAACTTCTTGTTCTTATACTCCTCAACAGAATGAAATAGCTGAGAGAAAGCATAGACATTTACTCAATGTTGCTAGGGCCCTCATGTTTCGGGGGGGATTCCTTTAAACATGTGGACTGAGTGTGTTCTAACTGCTGTTTACCTGATTAACAGGTTACCCAGTTATGTCTTATCTGGAAAGTCACCTTATGAACTCATATATAAAATTGAACCAAACATCTCTCATTTAAAGGTTTTTGGCTGTTTATGTTTTGCTACAGTCTTAAACAATTCTGATAAGTTCTCTTCTAGGTCTGATAAATCTGTGTTTATCGGTTATTCTTCCGAGAAAAAAGGTTATAAGTTGTTTAGTCTTGAAAGTAAGAAAATATTTTTCTCAAGAGATGTTACTTTTTATGAAACAGTGTTTCCTTTTAAGAATAAAACTGAAAATAAAAGTTTTGAGTTTCATTTTCAAAACACAGATAGTTTAAACTTTTTCAATCATTATCTAGATGATGAAAACTTGTCAGATGATCCCAATGATGAAAAGTGAGATAAAGAACCTAAGAAAAGTGATGGTATAGACCTTTCTTCATTATGAGGTACTGAAAAACCTGGTGATATCAATAAGGATGAAAGGGTGCATCCTGGTGCATCAGGAGAAGCCACCAATGATGAAAGTGACAATGCAACACTAGAGGAAAATGTAAACCAGTCTGAGGGTGATGACAGTTATTATAATGAGTTCAATAATTTGTTTAATGAACCTGTTAATGTGACACCAGATAGACAGAACACTTTTAGAACATACATAAGAAGGTTTGCTAGGAAAACTCAGATGCCTGTTAAGCTAAGTGATTATGAGATTGATACTAAAGTGAAGTATAATATAGACAAACATGTCAATTATTCTAAGTTGAATAATGAAAATTATAGTTTCTCTACCAACCTTAATAAAATAAGTGAACCAAAGACTTATAAAGAAGCTTCTACTAATCCAAAATGGATTGAAGCTATGAATCTTGAAGTAGAAGCTCTTAATAGAAATGAAACTTGGGAAGAAATCACTGAACTTCCAGTGGGCAGAAAAGCCATTGGAGGTAAATGGGTTTTTAAAATCAAGTATAAGTCTAATGGTGAGGTTGAGAGATATAAGGCTAGGTGGGTGGCCAAAGGTTATAATCAGAAAGAGGGTGTGGATTATGATGAAACTTTTTCACCAGTTGTGAAAATTGTTACTGTGAGATGTTTGTTGTCAGTGGCTGTGCAATTTAGTTGGCCTGTTTTCCAAATGGATGTGAATAATGCTTTCCTTTATGGTGAACTTGATGAGGATGTTTATATGTGTTTACCTGAAGGTTATTGTGATGTTAATGATACCAAGGTATGCAAATTAAAAAAATCTTTATATGGTTTAAAGCAAGCACCAAGGAAATGGAATGAAAAGTTAACTTCTGTTTTAATTGAAAATGGTTTTGAACAAAGTAAGAATGATTTTTCATTATTTGTTAAAAATAAAAATGGAATTTTCATTGCTTTGCTTGTATATGTGGATGACATTGTCATTACTGGTAATAATGTTCAAGCTATTGATGAAGTTAAAACTTTTATGAGGTCAAAGTTCTTAATCAAAGATTTAGGAAAGTTAAAATACTTTTTGGGTATTGAGGTTCTTAATTCTGATGGGAACATGTTCTTGACTCAAAGAAAATACTGCTTAGAATTGTTAGCAGAGTTTGGTATGTTGGCCTGCAAGCCTTGTGATACACCCATTGAGACTAAGGAATGTTCTGCCAAGCCTGATCAGGTAATTGTTGATGAGCCATTGACTGGTATCACTAATTATCAAAAGTTAGTAGGTAAACTTATTTACCTTACTCATACAAGACCTGATATCAGTTATGCAGTTCATGTCCTAAGTCAGTTTATGCATGCACCTATGCAATCTCATCTTAAATTGGCATTTAGGGTGTTAAGGTACTTGAAAAATGCACCTGGACAAGGTATTTCCTTTTGCAAAGGAAATAACTTGGACATTAGTGTATTTGTTGATTCAGACTGGGCAAAGTGTAAAGTCACTAGAAAATCTGTGACTGGTTATTGTGTTTTTCTGGGTAATAGTCTTGTTTCCTGGAAAAGTAAAAAGCAGTCTATGCTCTCTAAATCTTCTGCTGAAGCAGAATATAGAGCAATGAACTCTGTTACTTGTGAGGTTATTTGGATTCAAAAGATTTTGGCTGAACTAAACATTAGAACATCTCTTCCAGTGCCTTTACACTGTGATAATAGTTCTGCTATTCAAATAGCAGCAAATCCTGTTTTTCATGAGAAAACTAAACACTTTGAGATTGAATTGTTTTTCTTAAGAGAAAAGGTTGCTGCAGGTGTGGTTAAAACTGTTAAGGTTAAGTCTATTGATAATGTGGCTGACATTTTTACAAAAGGCTTAAGTGCACAAGAGCACAAAAAGTTTTGTGATGGTCTTGGCTTGTATGATATGTACAAGGCTGAGATTAAGGGGGAATGTTCAAAAGGCTAATCTAAGCCTTGTGTACTTTGGCTTTTGGTCTTATTAAGTACAGGGACTGATAAGGTAATTGTTCAATAGTTATTTTCTTTGTATATTTCTTTTGTTTACATGTGCAGGGACTGGATGTGAAGTTATGTTATAGTTGAAGGATTGTCTGAGGCAAGTGAGAGAAGTCCTTATGGAGCAGCTATATATACTTCATAATTAGATCTAGGGTTTTATTATTAGCTTTATCTCTCTGCGTTTTCTTCTCTCTAAGTTGAGAACTCATTGTAATCGTTTGGTTGTTATTCTTTTCTTTCTGTGTAATTGTTGAACTCAAAACCAGTAGTCACGTTTGAAGTGATTGACTGATGTTGTGAATAAAATAAGTGGGGAGGTTGGTTGAATTCATAATCAAGTTGTTTTGTGTCGATCTTTGTATACTTTTCCACAATATAAAACTGTCCCCGATGCAACGCACGGGTATTATGCTAGTTATACTTGCGCAGAAAGGTGGGAAGGCAAAATTCTCATTCAAAGCAATTGAAAAGGCAAGTGCAAAATGGTCGAGTAATATGCTTTGAACTTCCAATACTGAAGCTTAAGAAAAATTGTGTCAAATTCAACATATAACAGTTTTCTCATGCATCAGTAGGTTAAACATTTATTCTCTTTTTTAGTTTAGTAAAATACGAGTGGGTTAACCCGCGCGTTGCTGCGGGAGCGTTGCGGTAATGTTTATTTAGACTCAATTGTTAGTATATGAGTGTGTTTTGAATAAGCATTGTGTCAATTCTTAGAACTTTATGATTAAGATCCTTTAAAGCCCGTTTGTATAAAACAGATTATTTAGAAAGATATTATCGTGTGACCATTGTCACATGTTGTGATAACCTTGAGCAAGTTAAATCGGCAAACACCCAATACATTATATGCCATTTTGGTAAATGAAGTGTTAGAAAAAATGCAGATACATTATTGTTAATAGATATGCCAAACTTGAGCAAGTTACATATTTATGCCAGAAATGTGAGTAAACAATATTGTTGGCTGCTCCTTTATAAGTATTCTAATAGCATTTGGTGCGAAGTACATCATATGGTTGCTTGTGACCACAAAATCAGCCGAGGTAGGTAAATGGCTATCATAAAGGTCTTGCAATAAACTATGTTTTCAAGAGAGAGTCAAACCATTACTACACCTGAAAAATAAACAAACGACATCAGCGTGCTCTAAATTGAATTACTGATGCCACTATTTATGTAAGACAAAATGCGACAAAAAGTAAACTTAATTTAGGCGATACATAGAATCAAGAGGCTACTTTTGTTGTCTCATATAAAGAATAGTTCCTATAATAGTTAAATATAAGAAATTTGTATCTTCAACTTGGCCATATTCATGGATAATTCAACTAAATAAAATTGGGGTCGAATACAAAGGTGGGACTAAACAGGTGTGCATGATAGATTTCCCAAAAATAACATGCTTTCAACATACCCAAAAAACAAAATTATAGAGATAAAAACGCTTGAAGCAAGTTTTGAACCAAATACATGCCACCTATAATAACAGGCACTTACCATTTTACTATCCAGTTCCCAAAGTTTGCCTGATTCTCTAGGCCTCAAAACCTGAAACTGTGACAGGAGGATTTGAACATTCAACGGTTGTTTGGTATTTACATGTTTTCAACTTATATGCTATATTTGCATACCTTTCACAGCCACTAACCAAACTCTTAGTTCAACCCAAACTCATTATCACACTCATTCAAATTGCAACATGATTCAAGGATATTTCAATTTTCACATAATTATATAATTCTAACCGTTTTCGGATAATTATGCTATTCAATCTCGATCGTTTCTACTTTTAATTTGCTACAGTAAAGCATATGCAGAAGAGGGTGAGATCGTGATTACCTCCAATGTTGGATACATAAGGATATGCACCAACTAACCTTTGTGGATAATGCAGTTCATGTAGTAATAAGATGTCCGTGCTGCAGTGGTGTATATATTACCACTTCCAATCGCTTTTGAGTATCTCCAACACTTCCAACCGCATCTCCTGCACAAAATTAGATATTACGCGAGAGAACTTAACATTTAAAAAAAAAAAAAAAAGAAAAAGCAAAAAGAAAAAAAAAAAATAAAAACATAACATGCGTTTAATATCTAATTTTGTGCAACAGGTTATGTATATTGCCTGACGCGTCGGTGTGCTGTTCGGAATTAGTAGTTTCACAGTTGCAAAGTCTCGTGTGTGGGAGGTGTACTTGGTGCTCTTTCAGTTGGTGGGAATGTCTCCGCTGGGTCTTGTGTGTCGTATTTGAGATGGTGTAGTGAAACTTACTTTAGGTTTCGGAGCATGATATTTCTCCACACGTTACATTATGCATACATTGGCTCAAACTTACTTTATGGTGTAGTGAAACTTACTTTGAATGGATTTTATATGATCCAAAATTTGGCTATCAGTATTTACATAGGCTCAATTCTAAAAATGACACATGCTTACCGCTACAATCTCGCTCAGCTTGGGTCTGTCATCAACACCGCCTGCCACAATGTTGGGCCAACCGTGGCTCACACTTCAACCACTTGTATGGCAGCAACATCGAACTGCAGTGCTTCCTTGTACACATAGGCCAACAGAAGGCACGCCCGTTGCCACTCGCTTTCACCTCAAACCCTGAAAAACGCATACGTAAAGCTCATGTTTCTCTAAGAGGCTTACTGATGTCAAAAAGCAATTACAAACACCCCTGTAAGAAAAACACATATCCAACGTACAGCCATCCGAACCCATTTACCACTAACCAATTAATAAGGAGTGTTTAGGATTACCTAAGTTTGCTACTTTTTAGTTTCTGTACTTTTTTATAACTGCAGCTAATAAGGAGATGTTTGCGATCAATTCTTTTTTATACTTTTCTAACCCATTCGGAAAATTAGTCTGTTGACATTTACCCGTTTACCCAACCCACTATTTTTACCACATCCGAGCAAGATAGACTGATGTGAATCAAATAAAAGTTACCAATCTTGGTGTGATGATACTTTTGAAGCATGCGTCTGTCTTGCTGCATTGCAGCCATTCTTGAGATCACCATAGGTCGCTTTTTAGCTACTCGCTTCAAGGGGGTGTTTGGATTTATGGGTTGCATTTGATTATTGGGACCCGAAACAATATTTTCCCCTTAGTTGCAGAACGACGGTTGGTACCATAAGAAACGAAAGTTTAAGAAAATAAAGTAATAATAAAAAAAATAAAAAATAGAAAAAATAGTAATAATAAAAAAATAAAGTTTAAGAAACGAAAGTTTCTTTTGCAACACCGAGGCTCGTTGGTGCTTCCATCTTAGTTGCAGAATGATGGTTGGTACCATCCTTAAAAATGCCTGCACCAAAGTCCAGGACCTTTGGAACACGTCTATAACCTACAAAGACAAAAGAATAAGACATAAGCACAATATTATATACCACTGATATATACCAGAAGGCATAAAGAGTTACGGCATAAAGTAATTAAGAACAAAAACGAAAAAAACAATTCAGACTAACCATCGGCTGGATCATTTGCAAATATTTGTTCATGTCAATCGCTACCTGTAGATGCCAATTCAGCAAAGATGCCGAGCTGAAACACATATGAGTATCCATCAATTCAGAATAAGTAATATATAAGCCGCAACTTCGATTATTCAGACACAAAATCCAATATCTTAGAATTGTATTTTCTTAACACATCAATGCGGATTCTATAAATAACCAAAAGAAGAATGAACTAATTAGTAATCTGGTATATACTACTCATGTATGGACAGTTATTCAACCATGAACCAAGCACACTCTACACAACTAAAAAATTAAGCAAAAGTGCATTTTTACTAATACGAAGTTAGAGAAGCTTACCACAACTTGGACCTACACTTTCCTCGCTATAACCACAACCACAGCCGCACTTCCTAATTCGCCTTCAAAACACAAAGGCCCTTCTGTCAGTGTTTCTCCATAGTCAACCAAAACTTGAACCCCTCGTATCTCCTATAAGAAAAGAGCATAACACATAATTAGATATAAATTTCATCAAATTAAGAACCGCAAAGGCTTAGAATATGAAAATTTTGATATCAATCTTTATAAATATGAAAAATTGAATCTCACAAAAAATCACAAAAATTAAGAACCGAAAACACTTAAAATAACTTTGGTGTCTACAATAATCTTGCCGTATTGATTTCCAATGACATCAATAGATCTTCAACTTTTTTTTATTGTTTTTGTGAGAGACGTTTGGTTTTGTATATGGGTTTGATGAGGGGTAGTTAGATGATCTGATGAATATGGTGTTGGTTAGTAGGTGTTTCTGTGTTCCCAGATTAGGGTTAAGATAATCAATGAGTACCGGATATTCACTTGAAATCGTGGTATCACTTTTCAATAGAAACTATTCGACCCTATGCCTGGGTTACACGAATATCTCTATGGGATAAGACCAAGTGATGTTCTTGTTTTAGGCACAAATCAAGAACAGAAGCGTATTCAAGTGTTTAGGGTTTATGTTGATCGTCCTCATGCAGAATGTTGTGACCTCTATTTATAATAGAGAATACTCAAACCCTAGCCCATGGAATTATGTATATTTAACGGCCCATTAAATATATCATAATACTTTCCATAATAGTAGGAATCAGTGGTTATCAGTGGAAACAATAAACCATCAGCAGGAATAAGCTTATCCGCAGGAACAATGCAGTCAGAGTCGGACAAGCTTATACTAGCAGGTGGTAGATGTTACGACACTAGCAGGGGCGGAGTCAGCAGCGAGTCTGAGCGGTCCCTACTAGGGCAGTCGTTCAGCAGAATCCACTAGTGGGTTGTCAACCTTACAATGTGGACGGGTTAGGGTGGTTCATGGGACCCCAAAATGGGTGCGGTAACAAACTACAGGCGCCCGTTTCTTACCCCTTCCAAGCACCAAATTGTTACCGCGGGTTGGGGGTCCAACTTCGCATCATGTAACGACCCCAGGATTGATGCAGACTCACATTGTATATAGTCAGTGAACAATTACAACGCAATGTAAATGGTAGTGGTATAACTCCAAATGGCAACGTAGAAACAAGAAAATAACAGCAATGTTTAGAAGCAACTCGATGTGGTTTATTGTTATTTGTTTTGTTCATCTCAGTTGTGACACATTCATGTCACTTTATTATATCAATAAAACAAAACGTGTGGTCAGTGGGGCACCAACTGGAGTGAGCACAAGCCTAGACTTGAACCAGCCATTGTCCACCCAACAAGGAATATCTCCGGCAAAAGTGGGGCACCTACTGGAGTGAGCACAAGCCGAGACTCGAACCCTTGACCTTTTATCTATTACATAATCACCTACAATGTGTTTTTGAAGTCTAGCACGACACTACTTATGCTCACCATCATGGCTTGGGGTGAAATACTATAAGTAAACCTGAGAACCATACAAATATGAAACTGTATTTTACAAATATGAAACTTCCTGGGCCGTGCTTTGCAAGGCATAAAAAAGTACCTAGTTAATAAAACAAAAGCAACGTGTGGTCACACTTTCATACTATTAATAAGGAACATGGAGGAGACGGTTTCAAGCATGATTGTTTACCAAGTCAAGGTCCGCATCACTTATTAGTCAACAAGTTTTTACTCTTTGCTTCATTGGCTTCAAGTTTAATGCTCCTCAAGGCTTTAAACTCTACCAATAGTCTTTGTTTCTTGATTCATTTTAACTACATGTCCAAATATACAACCCACTTAAGTTTGTTTCATCATTTTATTTAGACACAAGTATAAAACTTGGCAAACTCACGTACATTAAATCTCCAACAGTGAGAAACTGACAAATCAAAAGTTCAGTACATACAACAAAAATGTTACTCCCATATATTACCTTCTTCTCTCTAATGCTATCATCTTGCAGTTCATTAGACAACATAACTGTTTTTCAAAA